>AWOL01S0037989.1:9006-24753 GCA_000715115.1 Nicotiana otophora | reverse complement strand
GCTTCTACAAATGGCACATTAATTGAAAGATTCTTCATCATTTGAATGAACTTACTGAATTGATTCTTAACGTTGGTTGCTGATAAGTTGGTATTTTACCAACTTATCTCATCTTTAAGCTTAGATATTTCCCATGTTTGATTGATATAATCATGTGTTTATTGTTGTTTACTTCTATTTTACAGGTTCTATATGATTTAANAACTCGGCACTCCCAATTATTTAAGGAATCGTGAAAGTACCGGGATCCTCCAACTTAGCAGCCATGGAATGAATAATTGTACTTACTTGATGAGTGACCTTGATAGTTTTAAAATGCATTGACCATTTCTTAGTCACAAGATCTTTCATAAACTTTGCATAACTGGGCATTGTTCTGAAGCTTCTACAAATGGCACATTAATTGAAAGATTCTTCATCATTTGAATGAACTTACTGAATTGAATCTTAACGTTGGTTGCTGATAAGTTGGTATTTTACCAACTTATCTCATCTTTAAGCTTAGATATTTCCCATGTTTGATTGATATAATCATGTGTTTATTGTTGTTTACTTCTATTTTACAGGTTCTATATGATTTAAAAGTGATCATGAAGAAACCAAGTGAAAATGAGTCAAAAAGAAGTTGAAAAGAAGAAATCTAGAAAATGGCCTCAGATGTCGCAATTGCGACATCAACTTGGCAAATGCGAAGTGTCAGTAAAGATAGAAATGTTACACCCTATTTGTTTTGGTACGTAAAAGTGCATCGAAAGAAAACTAGGGTTCTTAACATGATAAGAGGGTTATGTTATCATTTCTTTTAGTTTAATGATAGTCATCTGTTAAGTTTGAGGTCAAGCGAGTTGTGGAACAAAAGTCGATGAACGTCATCACATGTTAAGTTCATAAGTTTTATTGAAATTTGGGTAAATGTAACTGAATTTATCTCCCAATATACTTATAGTTACGGGGTGTTCCACCCATAAAATTGAATATCTTTGAGTCTATTTTCTAATGCATCAAACCGTTTGTCAATACGACATCGGAGAAGAGAGGTATATGCATTTTTGCAAGACTGCGCAGACTGCTAGGTGACAAGTAGGTGTATCACCTACTTGCTTAAATGAGAGGATTATATATGTCCAAAATGGGCCAGTTCGGGTCATCCAAAGAGAAATTTTAAAGTCATATTTCCTTCATATATTACACTGATAATAGGGCACAATAACCATACCTAAACCCCTGCAAACCTCCTTCCAAAAATTGCACACAAACCCCAGTTGATGTTTTCCCCTTTTCAAGTTCTAGTTGGAGGAAAAACGTAGAGTTTGAAAAACCAAGATAGGAGATGCGTTATTCAACAAATAAGGTAAGTTTACTTCTCTATTTAATCCATTTTCCTGTTATAAATAAATGGGAAGTCATTCTATATTTGTAAGAACTCACGGGATGGTAATCGGAAGCCTTGAGTTTTAGTTATTCAACTTGTAGTGGAATGTTTTGTGTTGCTGTTGGATTGCGTGTCTTGCTACAGTTTTAAGGACTTTTGGAGGAGAAAGGGTGTTTAGAAACACCATATAAATCTAGGGTGGTGGTCTGGTTGTTCGTCGTAACATTTTTGGGCTATTTGCCACTATTACGGTGGTCGTTCTGTGTATGAAGAGATTGGGGTGTGTTGGTCTCTTTTGTAGTATTTTGTGGTGTATATAAGGTTGGAAAATAATGTATATATGTTATAATTGTTGTGTTCTTGTGTTGTTGGTGTTATCTTGAATTTGGAGGAAGTGGAGATCATAGGGGAGATGCTGCCCGTATTAATATGAAATAAGCCTATCGTTCGTTATGCGATAGTTATACCTTTCGTAACTTAGTGATAGTATTATTATCGTTGTTGTAGATTAAGGTGCAAAGAGACAAGTTGAACGTGGTTATTGGAAAGATTGTGATAAGGTATATTAAGGTTAAAACTTTCCTTCATTTTGGTATGATCTCGTAACTACATGTATTTGATAACGAGACATAAAGATAAGTTCGTATTCCTGAATTTATTCACATTATCCTAGTCTAAGAAGTTACAGTATTCTCCATTTTTTGGACTTTCTATTCAGTTAAGTATTATCTTCTTTCAGTCAAGAGGGTATATGGTCTATATATATACAGTAATATAGTAGTTTCACCACCACCGAGCTATAATCGGCGGGCAGGCCCCTATTGGGCATACTCTGATCAGATGGTGTGTTATATACTGAGCCTACTGTGGCCGACCGCCTATGAGTAAGCCTAAAATGGCCAAGATACTGAGCCTAGTATGGCCGAGCGCCTATGAGCGAGCCTACTACAGCCGAGCAGTTACACGTTCTGAGCCTTATAGGGCCGAGCTACTATTTTACTTACTATATTGAGAGAGTTGAGTCAGTATCAGCAGGTAAGTATACCTCTTAATTATCTTTGAGTCCCGATTACTTCAGTTATTATATTATCAGTTTAGTTTTGCTTTTAGTTATTCTATTGCCTTACATACTCGATACATTATTTCGTATTGACGTCCCATTTTAGGGGACACTGCATTTCATACATGCAGGTTCGGAGAGACAGACAGGTAAACCTCATCCGTAGGTGTTGTCCGTGATCAGCTTGATCAGTAAGCTCTATGTCCTTCTGAGTTGCCGGGTCAAGGGTTTTGAGTACATATTGTGTATATATCATGGGTAGGTCAGGGCCCTGTTCCGACCACAGTACATCCAACAGTAGAGGCTTGTAGACATATCCGGTCAGTTAGTGCAGTATGTTGGGCTTGTAAGCCTTGTGTGTATATTTTTGTTGGTTTATCAACTGTAGTAGTTATGACGGACTTGTCGGCCCAGATTTATATTGATGTTCAGGCAGAGCTAGTTTTTGTTCAGTTTTATATTTTGTTTCACAAATTGTCTTGCAACGTGGCCCTATAGCCAATGTATGACATAGGATGTTCAGAGTCCCTCAGTAGCAAGTTGGTACGCTAGGTTAAGTAAGGCACTGGGTACCGGTCTCTCCCCCAAGGTTGGCAGAGCAATTTTGTCCTAGGGAGTCTACAAGCCGTGTCTAGTTGGGTCTTGTTTATAGATGTGTTATGAACCACATTATATAAGCAGGGAACTACATAGCATTTAGGAGTTGGTTACCTTTCTTTAAAATCGAAATTGTGTTGCAGAACCGAGTTATAGGAAATTTGATTTAAACTTACGTATTGGTGCTTGCATAAAGAGATGACGGTAGAAAGGACGACTACGACAAGTCAGAGGAGAGATACAGCAGCGGGTGAGGGGACCAACAGGGTACCCCCTATAGATGGGGCCTAGTCGGAGGCCTAGGGCGAGACACCTACTCAGCCATTACCGGCTCCTCCACCACCTGAGGAGATTCCTAGGGATACAGCACATTTAGTTCCCTCTCCACTTCCACCAGATCAGGACTTGAGGAATGCGGTGCATTGGTTGACACAATTGGTAGCCACCCAGCAACAGGCTAGGGCATCAGCTAGTGCAGGGTCTTTTGAGGAGTCTGGGAGTTCAAGGGTCTGAGAGTTTGTTGCTTTGAGTCCCCCAGAGTTCACAGAGACATATCAGAGGGAGGACTCACAGGATTTCATGGATCAGCTTCACAGGGTATTTCGGGTTATGCATGCCACAGAACAATAGGTAGTTCAGCTAGCAGCTTTTCAACTTGGAGATATAGCCATCCTTTGGTACGAGGGATGGGAGAGGTTCAGGGGATGTGATGCACTTCCAGCTATTTGAGAGAATTTTTTAGATGCCTTTCTTGACCAATACTTACCGCGGGAGATCTGAGAGGCTCGAGTCGATCAGTTTCTAGCCCTATGAGTGTTCGAGCAGGGCAATATGAGTGTTCGAGCAGGGCAATATGAGTGTTCGAGAGTATAGTCTCCATTTTGACTCATTAGCCAGATATGCTCTGTTTCGATCAGTTTCTAGCCCTCAAGCATGGCAATATGATCAGGGTTGGCCTTAGAGTTGACCGAGGCATGTGCCACTGCTGCACTGCATGATAGTATGGATATCTCCCAGATTCAGGCATTCACCCAAAATATAGAAAGGGGCAGGCATCGGTAGCAGGGTACAGAGAGGAGTGAGAAAGGGCAGTGAAAGAGAATGAGATTTTCCAGGTCTCAAGAGTAGTCTCGGGGTAGGTATAAGCCCCAGTACTTCGGACAACCACCTAGGCCTCCACCACCTGAGTTACAGGGTTAGAGGTATGACCGCTATGGTCAGTCAGGACCAGGTGAGAGCTCGCAGGCATCGGGTTTGCAGCGATAGTGAGGATTAAGGCAGACATGGTCATTTCCACTGCGGTGTGACATTTGTAGTAGAGGACACTTTGACCAATGTCGAGCAGGTTCCGATGCTTGTTACAAATGTGGGCGTTCGGGGCATATGATGCGAGATTGCTCAAATAGAGATTCTGGGGGTACGTTACAACTAGCGAGTTCAACAACATGATCATTTACATCCGTGCGTCCTTCAGGGTGTGAGTCTCAGTCTTTTGATGGTAGAGGTCGAGAAAGAGATAGAGGTTCCTGTTCAGGGGGTAACCAGAATTGTATCTATGCTTTAGTGGGTCGACAAGAACAGAAGTCATCACGAGACTTTGTGACAGGAATATTGACCATTTGCTCTCATGATGCTTAGGCCTTGATAAACCCAGTATCAACTTTATCATATATTGCCCAGTTTGTCGTGGGGAGGTTTGGTATAGTGCTTGAAATACTGACTGATCCTTCCGTGGGGAGAATCAATCATTGCTAGACGGGATTACCGAGGTTGTACAGTGACAGTTTGTAGTCGTATGACCTCAACCGAGCTAACTGATCTAGAGATAATGGATTTTCATGTTATCATTATAATATTTTCTCCACCACCAAGCTATAATCGGTGGGCAGGCCCCTATTGGGCAACCTCTGACCAGATGGTACTTTATATACCGAGCCTACTGTGGTCGATCGCCTATGAGCGAGCCCAGAATGGACGAGAGACCGAGCTTAGTTTGGCCGAGAGACCGATCCTAGTATGGCCGAGTACTTATGAGTGAGCCTACTACGGCCGAGCACTTACACGTTCTGAGCCTTATATGGCCGGACATCTATTTTACTTACTATATTGAGAGTGTTGAGTCAGTATCAGCAGGTAAGTATATCTCCACATCATCTTTGACTCCAGTTACTTTCAGTTAATATATTATCAGTTTAGTTTCAGCTTTTAGTTATTCTATTACCTTACATATTCGGTACATTATTTCGTACTGACGTCCCATTCTCGAGGACACTACATTTCATACATGCAGGTTTGGATTTATAGACTGGTAAACCTCCTTCGTAGGTGTTGTCCGTGATCAGCTTGATCGGTAAGCTCCACATCCTTTGTAGTTGCCGGGTCTAGGGTTTTGAGTATATATTGTGTATATATTATGTGTAGGTCGGGGCCCTGTTCTGACCACAGTACATCCATCAGTAGAGGCTTGTAGACATATGCTGTCAGTTAGTGCAGTATGTTGGGCTTGTAGGCATTGTATGTATATTTTTGTTGGTTTGTAAGTTGTAGTAGTTATGACGGCCTTGTCGGCCTAGCTTTATATTGATGTTCAGTCAGAGCTATTTTCCATCCAGTTTTATATTTTTTTTCACAATATGTCTTGCAACGTGGCCCTATGGCCAAAGTATGACATTGTATGTTCAGAGTCCCTCAATAGCAAGTTGGCACACTCGGTTAAGTGAGGTACCGGGTGCCTGTCTCGCCCCCCCAAGTTTGGGGTGTGACAAGCAATAGTCGCAATTGTGATGGAGGAATTGCAAATGCAAAGTCAACCAGACAAGTCAACCTTCGTAAATGCGAAACCATGTGCACAATGCTTAAATTCACAAATGCGAACTTTGAGACCGCTAATGCGATGCTCAACAGTAATGCCATTATTCGCAATTGCGATCCTCACTTCGCAAATGTGATTATCACGCTTCAGTTCTGGGAACTTCTGTAATTTCATATTTTTGGCCCCAAACCCTTTAATACACGACCTAGCTAATTAGAAACACATCTTTGGCAGATCTTTGGCTTTTTCAGTCTCTTGACTAGAGAACACAAGTTTTGGAGCTAGGGTTATTGCAGACACACTTGGGTCTTGAAGATTTGAAGCTTTTGGTTGAGAATTTCTTACCAATTTATGTGTTTTTCTTTATTACCTTGTTTTGTGTTGAATATCTAAGTGTGTAGTATTTTATCCAACACTTGAATCTTGTTTATGGGAATATTCGTATTTAAAGTGTGGATTAAATATCTTCTTATGTATTGAACGATTTTTATTTATATTGAAGTGTGTTATTGTTTCCTTAATTATTCTTGTACTTTATTGTTTCCAAAGGGAATAGCTAACCCTAGGACTTCCCCATTCACTTCAAATTAATTTTGGGAAAGCTAATTTGGGGTTGGGAAAGACTAATTAACAAGAACTTTAGGCGTTAACCCGTACTTTATTGATTCTACCTAAGGATGGTATTGAACTACTTGTAACCAAATTCGGGTGTCTTTAATCTCTTAATTGTTTTAGGGATAATTCTATTAGTAGGTATTGTTAGTCTTCAAAAGAAGCTAATATATAATTATTACACGAGGCTAATTAATATAAACTCATTTATATTTGTAAAATCGTGAAATAAATTGGATCGTTCCTTGAGTGTAATTCCGATCGCATCGATGGTTGTAGCCATTGATAATTTTACTTGCTTTCTGGGTTAGTTTAAATTTTCTCAATTAGTTATAAATATTTTCTCAAAGCCTTTCTAAGTGTTTGTCTTAGCATAATAAGTGATAATTTTCTTACATGCCTAATCGCCTACCTATTGTTCTTCGTAGGATTCGATCCTGACTCATAGTTGGGTAAATTATATTGCATGCGACCGTGTCCATTTAAATTTTAGTAGTGGATTTGAATGTCACCAAAATTGGCGTTATTGCCAACTTGAAGGTGTTGAGGAGGATCCGGAAGATAACTAGATAGATCCGAGAAAGCCTATTGCTCCATTGAAGAAAAGAGGAAAGGGCAGCGCCGTGAAAAGATAAAAAGAGAAAGTTGAGATCTTCTTCTCAGAACAACCAGGGTAGCCAGCCATCATCTTTTACAGGAGGACCATTTGCTATGCTTTCCGAGGAAATACGGTAGATTCGCGACCTAGTAGTTGGCCTTCCATAGGGACCTGGGAGATATCTGAGGCACCCTCTGTATGCATTTCAAAGAAAGAATTTCAAAAGTATCTTGATGATTAGAAGAAGCAGGGGGTCACCTTAATGAGCTGGAGAAAGCATACACTGATTTGTCCATGACGCACGGTACTTTGAGTACTTCTCATGACAAGCTGGCAAATACACACACTATGATATAGAAGAGGAAGAAGAAAAGTGATAAATTCTTCACCCGCATGTGGAAGGGTGTGAAGGGGCTATGGAAAGGTCTAAAGCATCAAGATTCAGTGCCATAGATCGAGCCGGAAGATGATGATGATGCTCCAGTTCATTGGTCCGAGAAATAGGAAGAAGAGGAGGATGCAACTAAGTCCGACAACAAGGAGAGCACTTGACTCGATATTTAGGGAGCACTTTCCACCATTTTACTCATTTTGCTTAGTTGCATTGAGGACATTGCAACGTTCATATGGTATATTGATATTTTATTTTCATGTGATGGGTTATATTTGTATGTTTACTAGCTTCTTGAACTTTTGTTTTTATATATAGTATGTTTTATTGACTTGATGTTTATTAGCTTCTTGTTTTTTTATAAATAGAATGTTTATTTTTTGTTGGCAATATCCTTGGTTTTCATTGTACCACGGTTTTTTTTCCGAGGATGCCAATTTTATTTTTGAACCGGGTAATGTTTGGTAAATTATTTTGTCGATTTTTCCCCATGACGGATAGCTAGGCGACTTTCTTAAGGGAATTAGTCATGTAGTTTAGATATAGTTTTTGTTAATTTAGGAAGAATAAGTGGTTTGAGTTGGGGTATTTGCCCATTGGCCAATTTGTGGCTTGCTTGGTACCAACATGATTTAAACCTCGGCATATGAATTCTTGATCGTTGAAAAAGAAATATGATTCAAGTAAAGATCATTGTCATGACTTCTAGACTTAATTTTTGGCTCTTTGATTAATTAAATGGTCTCTTAGGCTATATGTGACTTCTTTGAGTTTATTGGTTTCAATTGGATTTTGGATTTGTATTCCACTCGAGTTTTCATGTTCCATGTGTGGTGAGATTTATTGTGAGTTCTTTTGCATTATTTATAGTCTAGAACTTGCCTGGAATGTGCTTCAAGGCAAAATCCTAGACTAACTTGGTTTGAAAAATGATGTTAGACCTTCCTTCGACCGTCATTATGCCTTAAATTTCATACCCTTGCATATTTTCTCTAGTCAACCTCTTTTGAGCCTTTAAAATTTTTCTTTGGCAACCATGTTACAAGCTTTAACCCTTCATTCTTTAGTGATCTATCTTTGTGTGTCCTACCTCCCTAAGTACTTTGAAAGTGTAAACATAGTCTAAAAGCCTAAGTTTGGGGGTGAAGGTTGGAAAAGTTCTGATGTGGAAGTTACTAAAAAGGTGAAAGGTAATAAAACAAATAGTGGAACCTTCCTTGAGTTTTGAGAAAACAAATAAGTAAGAAAGAAGAAAAAGGAAGGAAAATAATGAATTATGAATAAATGGAAGACTAGGTGATGAAATGAAAAATGAAGAAAGGGTGGAAAAGTGTCTGAAGGAAGTGTACTTTGACTGTTGAAACATTGTAATGCTTAGGGAGGTTTTGAGTCACTCTAACCAAAATTGTGCCCTACCTTAACCAAAATCCTAAACTACAACCCTTTAAGTCCTAATTGATTTTGAACCAAGTTTGTCTAAACTACGCCGTGTCACTTGGTGGTGCACCCTTAGGACGAAAATTTAGAGCTTGAGAGATTTCCCCATTTGAACTTCTAGATTATGCATTAATGTGCCGTGTGAGGCAAGTTGGGCATCCAAATTGGAATTCTTTTCCATCATTTGCTTAAACATACTCTCAATATGACCCATCTCATTTTTTGAAGAACTTGAACCATGGAAAGGATAAGGATGTGGGTTGCTCGGTTGTTGATACATTGGGGGCGTTTGAAAACCCGACCACTGATTGCCTTCATTGCTTCCCCAACCACATTGATTGTTACCTCCCCAATTTCCTTGATTGTTTCAACTTCAATTTCCTTGACTATTGTTATTATGCCAATTGCCTTGATTATTAGAACTCTAATTGTCTTGGTTATTTTGTGGTTGCCATTGTTGTTAATTTGAGCCGTGGAAGTTGTTTCTTTGCCCTTGCAAATTGTTCACATATTGAACTTCCTCTTCTTTCGCATGATAAGAATCATCTTGATCAAACTCACCATCATCTTGCACATAGTTCTCCACTCGGGTTTGCATTTGTGGACCCTTGGTCCTCTTCTTGTTCACTAATACATTTACTCCCTCCATAGCATGCACTTGCTTAGGAGATTGAACTTGAATAAGTTCGGCCTTTGCTAGTTGAGTCATGGTTGTTGTTAATTTGGCAAAGGCTTGCCCATGGCCTTGCAACTCTTATCTCACATACCTCTGCATAAGGTGTTGTCATAAAGCTGCCACCAGCCAATTGATTTACCATACATTAGTTCGTAGTATTGATACCATAGTAGAACGTTTGCTGGATCATATTGTCGGTCATATCATTTTTCGGGCACTGATTCACCATTATCCGATACCTCTCCCAAATCTCATGCAAAGGTTCATTTGGATCTTGCTTAAAAGCCAATATTTCATCCCTAAGAGTAGCCATATGCCCGGGAGAGTAAAGCATAGCAATAAACTTATTCACCGACAAGGGAAACATCCTTAGCCTCAAATCATCCTCGGAAACATTAGTTTGCTTTCTCCCCCAGCACGTATCCACAAAGCCCATCAAATGTTTATAGGCATTTTGACTTGGCACACTGGTGACAAAGCCTCGTTGCTCTAGAATTCACATTGGAAAATTGAAAGTTGCCCGCCCTAATATGAGGGGGGACTACTGAACTAGCATAACCTTCATTGGACAAAATATGGTGTTGTGCCGCTTGTGGTTGAGGTGGTGGAGAAGGGGGTGGTACAAGCACGTTGTCTCGGGGAACCCGGCCTCGCCGATTCTACTGTGGAACTTGAGGTACCTCATCGAGTTATTCCTCCTCACCGTCCAAGTCCCCTAATGGCATATATGTGAGCTCATTGTTCGCAATGCTTGTACCTATGATTTCTTCAACAAGTTAGTAACACGGAAAAGAAAGAGGATATTTCAATAACACACTAAAATATATAGCTATCACATAAAACTCCCCGGCAATGGCGCCAAATATTGATCCACACCCAATGCGCAGTCAATAGTGAGTGGTAACGGTAATTAGAAGAATAGTACTCCACAAAAGTCAGGGTTGATTTCCACAAGAAGTTAAATATGGGTGTTAGGTTGTACACTTGATGAACATAAATGATGTTGTATCCCGCATTTCGTACGTAAAGGTTTCGTCATAAGTTAATCGACGTAGACTCGAGGATGAGATTATCTTGAGGTTATACGCATTTATGCTACTTATAACAAGCAATAAGTAAGTGACGTGAAGGATAAAGGTAAACGAATCAAAGAAAATGTGTTTTGTTGAAGGTTGTCGATTTGGGATAAAATACGGTCCGAGCCATAATACCTGGTATTTATGGACTTGTGCCATACAAGGTACCCCATGACCATGATCGTAGGGTACGTAAAGTGTATTAAAAGTGAGTAGTATTTTAAGTAATTTGAGATAATTCTTAATTATGAGGATTATTGGTTAATGGGGTAATAAACAAGTTAATTAAAATTAGTGGGTAATTAATTAATAAAGTTGGGATAAGCTTAACCCCTCCCCAACGTGGCAGCACCCTCCTTTCCCAATTTATGACTATTGAAAGAGACTTAAAGGTGTCACGCTTGGAAAAGTTATGTGACACCAAGCTTAATTATGTGGGGCCTACCTAAAAGTAAGGATAACATTTATAATCTCTTAAGAAAGGATTTCAAGAAAAGTAACGTTCTTTCTAAGAGTTTCAGCCAAGATTCCTTATACAGCAATGTTATTTCTTATCTCTTAAGAAAGAGTTCAACAAAGATGATTTTCCAAATAGCAAAGTTATTGCTAAGTTCTTAAGGAAGNTTATTGATAAGTTCTTAAGGAAAAGCTCCAGCCAATGTTATCTTTGCATAGCAACGTTATTGTTTCGGGTATTTCATACGAATTGTTCCTTATTTCGATCTCGTTGTAACGTGTTTCATCGTGATTGGCGTGTGTTAGAAGGATTGTCTAGAGGATCGGATCAGGTATGTTAAGGCTATCCCTTCTTTCTTTTTGGCATGATCCAAATGATACAAATGAAACGAGCAAAATACGCAACTTTTATAAATAACTCTATTCATAGGAGTATTAGAGGTGCCTATGTTCTTGAATTTCTATGTATCTTATTATCACATCTTCTGCTCATGGGTCTCAGAAAATACGTAGTTGATAAAGTTTGTCCAAAAGGTATATTGATCATATTAACATATTTTTATGCATTTCATTCATTTATGCATGCAAATTGACCCGTGACCAGATGGTGTTAAATACGCGTATATATATATATATATATGTACTTATATGTATATGGGATATAGGAAAATGTTATGGCGTTATATACGCACCACTACCTGATCAGCTGGTATATGTGGATGATTTTTCCCACAGTGGCTGAGATGATATGATGGGATGCCCTCAAAGGCTTCATGATGTTATGTACACCTACACCTATGCATGACACGAGATGTATACGCAGGTGCAGGACATTATAAATGTTTCAGGATTTATAAAGTGATTTAGACTTACAGTCGAAATTCTTTATTCTATGTTTCATCTATGTCTCTTATGTACTAATTTTTATGCCTTACATACTCAGTACATTATTCATACTGACGCCCTATTTCCCGAGGCATGCGTTTTATGCCCATAGGTGCAGGTAGACAAGCTGACGGTTCCCCTTCTTAGGATCCTTGAACATCGATAGTTGGCGTGCTCCATTTGATCCAGAACTGCTTTTGATTTTGGTACGATATGCTTGTATACATATATGGGTATGACGTGGCCCAGTCCCATCCTTGTACAGTTGTATATTCTAATAGAGGTCTATAGACAGTATGTATAGTTTGATAGTATGTGGCCTTGCCGGCTTCCAGTTTTGGGTATATAATTGTCTATAGCAGCCTTGTCGGCTCGCCCTACGTATTCTGCACGTATATGTACATATGTCTTTTGGGTAGATTTCCCTCATGTATGTTATTCTCGTAATTTAGCAGATGTTATTCATGTTTACATCTTATACGCATGCTCAGGGGTGCTCGACAGGTAGGACTCGGGCACCCGTCGCGGACCATCAGTTTGGGTCGTGACAAAAGTGGTATCAGAGCAGTTCTGTCCTAGGGTTGTCTACAGACCGTGTCTAGTAGAGTCTTTTTTATGGGTGTGTTATGCACCACACTTATAGACAGGAGGCTACAGGACATAAAGGATGTTATCCTCTCTTCTTATCTTAGATCATGCGATATAATAATTCATGTTCTTAATGATATGTTACGTTTTTAGTGATGCCTCTGAAGACTACAACTGCCCAGAAGGGAAAATCCACGGTTGATGAGATTATTAGTCAAGCGCCATGAGTTACCAGGGCTCAGGGAGAGCCTCATAGTGAGATTCTATCTTAGACTTCACATACCCCGCCCTCTGCAGAAGAGCTTCGAAGGGCACCAGCTCTAGTGCCCGCCCCTGTACGTCAAGCTCCTTAGCCAGATGCACCGGGTCAGGAGATGAGAGATGCTATTCAGCTATTAACTCGATTAGTAGCCATACAAGCTCGGCATCAGGAGGTAAGAATTGGTCATGCAGATAGGTCCGTCAGTGTGAGGGTTAGTGATTTAAGTAATTTGGATCCTCCAGTATTCACTGGGGCGGATCCAAACGAATACCGCCAGATATTTATCGATAGAATGCAGAGGACTTTGAGTGTAATGAAGGCCACTACAACTGAGTCAGTTGAGCTAGCTTCCTATAGACTTCAGGATATTGTAGTTGATTGGTACAAGTCTTGGGAGTTGTCCCGAGGTGAGGATGCCCTTCCAACAATATGGCCGGAGTTTACAGAGGCTTTTCTTAATCATTATCTGCCACCTGAGCTTAGATGGGTCAGAGTTGATAGGTTCTTGACCCTTCGGTAGGGTAACATGAGTGTTCGAGAGAACAGTCTTCAGTTTGATTCGTTGGCTAGGTATGCTCCCATTATCGTATCTAAGATGGAGGATTGGGTTCACCGGTTAGTGATGGGATTAGAGCCACACTTGCTTAACGATTGTATGTCGGTCTCACATCAGCCAAGCATAGATATTTCTCGAATTCATGCATACACTCAGGTTGTAGAGGAGCATAAGCAGAAGCAGAGATTCGACCGTGAGCATGAAAGGGCCCAGAATAAGAGAGCTAGGTATTTGGGTCCTTCTGGTGAGTTTCGAGGATGTCAGAGACAACAATACCCGAGGCATCCAGCCCAGCCATCAGCTAGCGCACCCCCTCAGTTGGGCGGTAAGAGATATGATCGTTGCTCATACTGAAGGCCTAGTCAGAATTCCATGGCCTCAAGTTCTCAGTATAGGGGTGAGTCAAGTCAGATAAGGCCGCCCTTTCCATGATCTTCCCAGTTTGGTAAGCAACGACAGTGTCGTATAGGGTTGGGTGTTTGTTATACTTATGGTTATCTGGGCAACATTATGAGGGATTATCCGATGAGAGCCGATGCAAGCATAGCTCAGCCAGCATGATCTGTATCTGGTTCATCATCATCAGTACCCCCCTCCCCTCCCGGGAAAGGTTCACAACCACCAATTGGTCGTGGTAGAGGCATAGGCAAAGCATCTAGCTCGAGCAGTCCTCAGAACCGCATTTATGTGTTAGCAGGATGACAAGATCAGGAGTCATCACCTAATATTTTTGCATATATATTATCAGTCTCCTCATATGATTTATATGCACTAATTGACCCAGGTTCCACCTTATCATATGTTACTCCGTTGGTTGCTAGTAAGTTTGGAATAAAACCTAAATTGGTTAAAACATTTGAGGTGTCTACACCTGTTGGGGACTCAGTGATAGCTAAGCGAGTATATAGAGGTTGTATAATAGTAGTTCATAGTCGATCTACAGTAGCAGACCTAATTGTGTTAGATATGGTAGAATTGGATGTTATAATAGGAATGGATTGGTTGGCTTCTTGTCATGCCAACATTAATTGTAGAGCAAAGATGGTCCGATTTCAATTTCCAAGAGAGCCTGTTTTGGAGTGGAAAGGTAATACGGCATCGCCGAGAGGTAAATTTATTTCCTATCTCAAGGCAAGGAAGATGATCAGAAAGGGATGTATTTATCACTTAGTTCGGGTTCAGGATGTGAAAGTAGTGTCAGCAACCATTCAGTCCATCACTGTGGTTAATGAGTTTCTCGATGTTTTTCCCAATGAGCTTCCCGGTCTTCCTCCAGAGCGAGAAATTGAGTTTGCTATTGACCTACTACCAAATACGCACCCAATATCTATACCTCCATATAGAATGGCCCCCGTAGAGCTGAAGAGTTGAAGGAACAACTAAAGGACTTTCTTGAAAAAAGGCTTTATCAGACCTAGTACATCACCGTGGGGAGCACCTGTGTTATTTGTGAGGAAGAAAGATGGTTCCTTATGGATGTGTATTGATTATAGACAGTTGAATAAGGTGACAATCAAGAATCAATACCTACTCCCTAGGATTGATGATTTATTTGATCAGTTGCAAGGTGCCAAGTGTTTCTCAAAAATAAACATGAGGTCCGGGTACCATCAAGTAAGGGTTAAGGAGAAAGATATTCCGAAGACAGCATCCAGGACCAGATACGGGCAGTTTGAGTTTTGTGTTATGTCATTCGGTTTGACCAATGCCTCAACAGTATTAATGTATTTGATGAACCGTATGTTCATACCCTTTTTAGACATGTTCGTAATTGTATTTATTGACGATATACTGGTGTATTCGCATTTAGAGACTGAGCATGCAGATCATTTGCGTACTGTGCTCAGGAGTTTGAGCCTTTATCATTCTATTCTCTCACATATCGTGAGGACACGAGCTGGACTTACTGGTGACCCTGCACCCAGAGCCGGTGTTGCTAGTGGTCGGGGTAGGGGAAGAGGCTGAGGCCGAGGCCGAGGAGGAGCACGTGCTATAGGTAGAGCACCTATCGGAGCAGCAATTGAGGAGCTCCAAGTAGCTCCTGTTGTTGCCCCCGGACTTTAGGAGACCTTGGCACAGTTCATGAGCATGTTTGGTACATTGGCTTAGGTGGGGTTAATTTTGGTTGCACCAGCTACTTCACAGACTAGGGGAGGAGCTCAAACTCCCCCGCCCGCACCTTAGAGCAGCGGGCTCACATTGGTCAGGTTCTGGGTGTGGTGTTGGCATAACCAGATTTTCCAATTTAGCCCGTGATTAGGGAAGCAACATCTGAGGAAGAATAACTTAGACTTGCCAGGTTAAAGAAGTATTACCTTCCTACCTTTAGTGGTTTGGCTTCAGAGGATGAACATGGTTTCCTAGAGGAG
>AWOL01S0037984.1:150091-272303 GCA_000715115.1 Nicotiana otophora | reverse complement strand
ATCGAGAAACAACTGCGATAACTGAGGAAGGAAAGAAATCTCCACGAGAATTTAGTGAAGGTTGGGCAATCCTCAACCAAAGAAATTATGGTTGCAGATGATGATAATGTGGATTTGGCTGTAAGAGAGGCAGCACAACAATGAGAAAAAGCTGCACGAGATGCTGAGGAAGCAGTTCTTCGAAATGCATAACTTGTCTATGAAGAGGAGAGGGCTCGGAGAATTGCTCAGAATCAACCCTTGGGTGCAGACCAGTTCGGGAATATACCTCTCGAGGATGGGAGACCACTTGGTGATTGTTCTAGATTGGTCTACAACCAAGGATTATCAAGTATTAGACCACCTCCAGTTGCAGCTAAGAATTTCGAGTTAAAGAAAGGGTTGCTCCAAACCCTTCAAAATTATTGTGTCTTCAGAGGGAAGATAAACGAAGATCCAAACACACATCAGATGGACTTCGAGGATATTATGAACACCTTTCAATACAATTGTGTGTCACAAGATGCAGTTTACTTAAGGGCATCCCCTTCACACTCAAAGATGATGCAAAGCACTGGCTTAGAAGCTTGCCCCAGGGATCAATTAGAACATGGGAGGAGATGACCAGAAAAGTTCTTGATAAATATTTCTCCTCAGCTAAGACGGGCAAGTTTAGAAGAGAAATCCATAACCTCTGCCAGAAAGATACTAAAACTGTGTTTGAAGCTTGGGAGAGGTTTAAGGGATTAGTTCGAAAGTGTCAACATAGCAGAATTGAACTCTGGATGCAACTCAAGGATTTTTGGGATGGATTGACGCCGCCTCACATAGAACATTGAGTAATGCAGCTGGAGGCCCGTTGATGAAGAAGATTCCAGAGGAGATAGTCACAATTCTAGATGAGTTGTTTGAAGATGCAAACCAGTGGCCTTTTAAGAGTGTTGAAAGAAGAAGATCAACTGCTGTTCACCAAGTTGATGCTAACACATCTGTGCAGGTACAACTTGATGTAATGGGAAAAGAAATACGGAGGTTGACCTTAACTTCGATATAGAGTGTACCTCATGTAGTATGTGATATTTGTGGAAGAGGACACCCTACTCATGAATGTCAAGCCTCAACCGAGGAAGTGAATGTTTTGGGGAATTATAATTTCAATGCAATGGGTCAGAAGCACCCCGGGTTTTCACGGAGTTCACCTGGGGGTACTACATATGCCTGGCAACAAAACAACCCCAAATTTCACGGACAAAGAGCTCCAGGGTTCCAAAATTAGCTAAGGCAGTAATTTTAGCCTCAACAACCTATTCAGCCTGGTCTAGAGGATCTAATGAAGGCCTTCATTGTCAAGACAGATGAGAGGTTAGATGCTCACGGGGAAGGTATCAAGGAATTGGGCACTAGGTTTCAAAATTTGGAAAACCACGTGGGACAGATAGCAACAATATTATCTGAGAGAGTCCCAGGTACTTTGCCAACTGATAATGAGAAAAATCCCAAAGAAATTGTGAATGTTGTCACCTTGAGAAGCGGGCAAGTGTTGAAAGATCCCACTCCAATCCAAAAAGAGGTGGTACCTGATAAAGAAAATGGGGAGCAACTAAAGAATGAAGTTGATAAGAAGAAGAAAGGTAAGAAGGGAGATGAGAAAAAGAAGGAGGAGGAAACTTCAAGAAAGGAGGAATCTAATGAAGAGAGCAAGCACATGCCTGCTCTACCGTTCCCCCAAAAGCTGTATAGAGAAAAGCTGGACAAATAATTTGAGAGATTTCTAGATATATTGAAACAAGTTAATGTAAATTTGCCATTCACAGAACTTCTCTCACAAATGCCGGCTTATGCCAAATTCTTGAAGGAGATCCTGACAAAGAAGAGAAAGATAGAAGAGACATCAATGGTCAAGCTCACAGGACATTGCAGTGCAATCTAGCAAAACAAACTCCCACAAAAGTGTGGAGATCCAGGGAGTTTTAATATACCTTTCTCTTTAGGCTCTATAGATTATGATAAGTCTTTATGTGATTCTGGTGCATCAATTAATCTAATGCCTTTATCTATTTACAGGCAGACGGCATACCAAATGACTTTAATACCTGAGGGGATAGTGGAAGATATTTTAGTTCGGGTAGATAAGTTTGTATTTCCTGTAGATTTCATCGTAGTTGCCGCGCCTCGTTTTCTCGCGAAAGCGGGTTTTGACATGTGACAACTCTTTTAAAGGAGGTATTGAAAGAGAAGAGTTGCCACCTAACGATTTTAAGGTGCGTTAGGGCACCTACTTGCAAATAACTCTATTTGACTAGTCAACGCCACCAAAGATCGGGTAAGGGCTTAAATTACCTCAAAGAGAAGGTGTTAGGCACTCTTTGAGGTCCACAACTGTGGATCCCGGCCAAACTTTAGACTATGTGGATTATGTAATTAAGCTAGGTGATGAAATAAATAGAAGGGAAATTCAGAAGTTGTGGATTCTTATTAAAATATATGAGAATCGGTACAGGTCTTAGTAACTTCAAAGGTACAAACTATATTGATCTATGTTAAATGACTAAGTGTGACTAAGACGCACATAAAAGAAGGGGGGGGGTGTCCTAGAGTTTTTTGGCCTAAAGGATCACCCCGTGCAACATAAATAATACTCCGCAACTCTCTGGAGTTAGAGGTTGCTCGTATTATTCAGCGGGCACATACTATCATCTCCAGCTACCCGATGCATGCACTACCCGTCCCATGCCTGTGGTCCAGGAGGCCTTGGACCTACTATTAGGTGGTTTTAAACATTACTTAGGTTGCTCAAAAAATGATAAAAATGGGCGACATTCAAAACAGATAGGACTGCATACAATAGCAATAAAAAGCTCAAGTTAACCTCCGCACATAAGCACGAAAGCACCCAAAGAGATTTCTGGTAAGGTAGTAGACAAAATTAAGATGTATTAGAATCATTAAGTCCTGTAGGCATGATTTCTACATAGTTACATTATTATACATGCAGTTTTGTAATTTCTAGACTAACATATAGGCAAATTAGAGCGTTACAAGTCCTGTAAACATGATTTCTAATCGCTTGCGCAATAAGGTAATGCAAATGAATCCCAGAACTCTAAATTTCCAGCACTGATTTTATAGGTATGCGTCTTAGACAGGTGATAATACCGTATAGACATGATCTCTAACAGTCGCATAATTAGGCAGTGAGGTCGTTCGAAGACATAGGATTAGTAGCGTCAATAAACACCTTATAGATGGGATTTCTAACGATTGACAATTAGACTTGAATTTATAACACTTTATCCCAATAGGCATGCTATCTAAGTGAGACAGTACAAAAACAACATGAAGCAATTGATTAGTTAGTTACGACCCTATAGTAAAAATATCTAGATAAGCAAAGGTATTGCATTGTTGTATCCTATAGGCATATTATCTAAGAGCACTAAATAGTAGACATGGAAACAAGTGTAGCATATTTTGGCAAGTGAAGTGAAGTGTGTGCGTGATTCCCATAGGCATGCTTTATATTAGTGTACAACACATTAAACTAAATAATATATAAGGCATGCTGAACGAAATAGCAAATAGACCACATAGACCCTATAATCATCTCTTCTACCCTTTTATGCAAGCATTAGAATATACCCGTTTATCCCGATTTCACTAGCACCCCAATTATTCGTTATTACAAGTTACAGGACCAAAATGGAATAATACGATCTCAAAGGTAACAGACATACAGACTGAAACAAATGCAGGCCTTATCAAATAGTATAGGCCCATTTCAAAATAACTTAGTGAATTTCTGGGCCTTAAGCAACCTCGTCAACAAACAGATCCAAATCTCAGGCTCACAAGGGCAGTAGAATCTTCCCAGGTCCAACATAGCATATAACCCAACATCAGGCCCAGCGAATAACTTACTTGACTGAATGGATGCCAAACTTAACCATACAGGTGACAAACCATTCATGGAATTGACTAACAACTTTTCACACTTAACTCGTAAAGCTGTAACTAACAACAGTTCTAGCCAAAACAAGCAGACAAGAATACATGAAATACAGACAAGTTCACAAGGCAGATTCATGCTTGTATTTTCAGAAACAAATCTAAACTAACAGGATTGACCATCATAGGATAGTGAACTATTCCAAAAAAGGGTTTCAAAAGTAAACTAATTCAGAATTAACCTAAAAGAACTTTAGACACAATACTTAAACATGAGAATCTAATAGTCATAGACAAGAACAAGTAGAGTATAGCCTTAACATGAAAGCTTTAACATGAAATCTTAGTGAAGACAACATAACAAAAAAGGTTCATGATCGAGCAATCACTTAGTTGAGAGTGAGAAACTTTAACATGCTGAGTATTAGTTACAATACTTGAAAACTTATAGTAAACAAAACAAATGTCAACTTCACATCAGTAGGGCAGACAAGCATCAAACCTTATACTAGTTGGCCACATATAGGAGAAAATGATGGTTATGATATTTACTCTAAAGGTCTCAACTAATAATGAGGCACATAGGATTGAGTAAGTTAAAAACACA
The DNA here is from genome assembly GCA_000715115.1 of Nicotiana otophora. NCBI lineage: Eukaryota > Viridiplantae > Streptophyta > Magnoliopsida > Solanales > Solanaceae > Nicotiana > Nicotiana otophora. The sequence goes on along the minus strand of AWOL01S0037984.1, from coordinate 267,772 downwards.
ATAAAGTTACAAATAGCATGGGAACAGGTCATAGCTTAACAGTAAAACTCCAGAAATATAACAGATTGGGCATGAATGTCTCAATAGGGATTAGAACACATTCTACGCACGAGTTGGTTATTCATAATAGTATAGGACAAGGCAAGAAACCAAACTCAGAATAAGCAATAGTAATAAGCATTCGAGCACATACATTAGCAGGCATGCTTAAGAAGGCAGAATCAAGGTAACAAATAGGCAAGTTGAACTACTAGAAGGCATAGAGCCTCAAAAAGAGCTTCAAACATATGATGACATGTTGATTCATACAAATTCTTAGAGACACAGATATCCAGAGCAGGAATACAAATGGAAAGAAATGAAATTGCCAGAGTCATATATACATTACCAGTTACAGAAGAACAAGTAGACAAGAGGAGTAATTTCAGCATCACTTCAATGTTAATAGCAAAATGAACAGTAGAACCCAGGAATCTCAGTGCGTCAGAGTTCCCAAGGGTTTCGAATGAACCCCGGGCAGTGCTCACACTGAGAAAGGTTCAAGAATTGAATTCTGGTGGCCTTGGCTTTCAGCCGGCTAAAATATTGAGCCTCATAATAGTATAAGAGAATAAAGAATATGAGGACAATAGTAGTTTTTAGCGATTAAAGTCTGTCCAAAGGGGAAATTGGGGAGGGGTTTATATAGTAGTTGAAATCAAACCTCCAAACAAGGAAACACAGTAAATCAAACATAAATAAGGAAATGGGAGCATGCAGAATCATTTAAGAAACAAAAATTAGAAAAAAGAATCAGGCAAACCCTAGTTTGACCGGAACCAAAAATCGGCTGAAGATCTTGGTAAATCGGACCCATATAGCCCAGTAGTGAGTGTAAATAGATAAAATATCGTCTAAATCTCGAAGGTCTGGAGATTATTGTGCTTGATTTAGGTCCGTATACTTGCCAAAGATAGGCAAGTATTATGTGATACCAATACCATGTCAATAACGTAGAGATCGAGCATATATGGAAGGAAAATCATGAGGAGATTTCATAATAGGACTGGAATCGGGGAAGATTGAGGAGGAAACTATTAGGGTTTGAGAGGAGAAGAAGAGAGTAGAGAGGATTTAGGGGCGGCTATCTCTGAAGGATGGGTCTAGGGTTTGGGGCGGTTATAATTTAAAGGGTGGGGTTATTGTGGACCATTGATCTTGAGAGATCAACGGTATGGATTAAAGAATGGTGGGGCTGGTCGTTTGAAGTGGGTTGCGATCAGGTTGGAATAAATAAGTCGTTGTGTTTAGGCCAGGGCATATTGGGATAAGGTTTGGGGTGTTTGGGCCATTAATTTGGTCCCAAAATTGGCTTAGGATTGGGCTGTATTTTAAATACAAGAAATTAAGGAAACAAAATTATAAAAAAGACTAATAAATAGTAAAATATTATTCACATAGTAAAATTCTTGAAAATAATAGCTCAACATTATAAAAATATAAGAAATGCTATTTTAGAATAAAATAATATAATAAATATAATTATGTACAGAATAAAGGCTATTATTGCAAATATGTGCAAAGTCGCTTTAAAATACAAATATTATTATATAAAAACAAGTAAAATATTATGAAACATATATGTGGATGCAAATAATAATTTTGGATGATTAAGTCATCACAAAATAATTTAATGGGGTAATTAATAAATATTTTAACAATTTTAATGCAAGAAAATCAATTCCAAAGCCTTAATAATTATGAAATATTACAGAGAGTACTTATATAACACTTGTAAATAACGTAATGATGCAAAATGATATTTTGAAAGTATATATATTATTTAAAAAATATGAGGGAAACAATTGGGTATCAACAACTGCCCCTCTTTACCTGGAAATGATGAAAGAGTTGTCGGGTAAAGAAAATTATGACCAATTTTGTCTGAAATGAGTGAGAAAAGATGTGATTTGAAAAAATGGGGGGCCGAACCCTGGTTCTTGAGTTGCCTACATATCACTGGTGTTACGGGAATCAGGCTGCGTGTAGTTCTAGATCCAACGACGAATGAAACAGATGGAATTGTTATAAGAGTGGTCGTATGTTTCAAAAAGGTTCTTTTGGGTAGGATAGTGTCGTAAGTAGCAGATAATTTAGGTGGAGCCGTGAATGCGAATTTGAACGTTATGGATGTATAAGGAAAATATTTGAACGGTTATAGAACAAAGGGTAAGCAATTGCTGATCATCAGTTACGTTTGAGATAGTCAAAGGATGTGAACGTTGTGAATGGAAACCAGAGCGAGAATTGCTCCTGTTTGTAGAACGGTTACTTCGGAGTTACCTGCCAAACTTGAAACACAATGCATGTGAATATGTATGGGTTCTTACAAAAATTTAAACATGATACAAATTCCCTTTGGACCATGAAGGTTGCCTTCGGACGATGAGGATGATGTCCTTAGACCATGGCGTCCTGAGCCATGAAGTGTATGATAAGGGATTCGCCAGCTATGTAATGGTGTCCTCGGGCCATGAAGATGGTGCCTCTAGACTATGACGCCTTTGAATAATGATATGTAATTTTGAGAGATCCTCCGGCCATGGCATGATGTCTTCGGGTTATGAGGATGATGCCCTCAAACTATGATGCCTTCAGAAAATATGGTGATGTTTTAGCACATGAGATGCAAAGAGAAAACATATAATACTTAGTCATATACGAGAACGAGATGAGACAAGGTTTAGTCTTGTATGAGATGAAGGCAGTGCTTAACCCAATGCAAAGATCGGAGACAATGTTTAGTGTAACGACCCGGCCGGTCATTTCGAGTATTACATCTTTGTTTCCCCAATTACTGCTCAATTTGTGCTTTACAATTGTTATATGACTTACCGGAGTAATTGGTGGTGATTTAGGACTTAGGAGTGTATCCGTAAAATTATTTGTATGTTCGTAGTTAAATTAGGCTTGAAATGGTTAAAATAGAACTTTGAGCTTTGGAAGTTTGATCGGGAAGTTGACTTTTTGATATCACGGTCGGAGTCTGATTCTGAAAATTGAAATAGCTGCGTTATGTCATTTATGACTTGTGTACAAAATTTGAGGTCAATCGGACTTGATTTGATAGGTTTCGGCATCGATCATAGAAGTTGGAATTTCCTTAGATTTAGTAGGCTTGAATTGAAGTGTGATTCGTGTTTTTGATGTTGTTTGATGTGATTTAAGGGCCCGACTATGTTCGTATCGTGTTATAGGACTTGTTGGTACATACAGATGGGGTCCCGAGTGGCTCGAGTGTGTTTCGGGGTGAGTTTTGAGCGAGTCCAGGCATTTCGGCACTCTAACGATGTTATGGGACAGTTGAACTACGGAGGGCACATTTTAGAGTGCAAAAGTGCGGCCGCAAACTCCCAAAGTGCTGTAGCAGTAGGAATTGTGCGGACTGCACTTAAAGATGTGTGAACCGTAGTTGAAATTATGCAGTCCGCAAAATCCTCTCGCAGCCGCAGAAAGGTGATTTCGCTGCTTCGCTGGTTCGACTTCGAAGGTTTATATCTTTTAATCTACAAGGAATTTGGAGATGATTCAAAAACAAATATTATAGCCTTTGAATCTAGTTTCGAGAAAATTAAACCAATCATCATTTGGATATTTGTAGAGAATGTTATGGTCAATTTACTAAAGTCTGGTAGTGTAGAGCTGCAGAAGTGCGGCCGCACAATTTGGATTTCGGCCGCAGAACCTGGGATGTGCGGTCAGCACAATGGGGATCAGATTTTGTACTATATAAACGAGGGTTTCATCTCATTTTTCATTTTCGGACTTTGGGATCTCGGTTTGTGGCGAATTTTTATGGGTTTTCAAGAAATTTATCAGGGGAAGTGATTCTAACTCGGAATTGGTTAACATACATGAATATATCATTGTTTTCATCATTTAATCAGTACTTGGAGATAGAAATTTGGAGAAAATTGTAGAAAATTAATAAAATGAATTTTTGGGATTTTAATGTCGATTTGAAGTCGGATTTGAGTGAAACTAGTATGGTTGGACTCGTAATTGAATGGGTTGTCCGATTTTGTGAGTTTCCTCGGATTCCGAGATGTGGGGCCCACATGCGACTTTTGGGTGCAATTTCTGATTTTTATTTGAAAATTAATATTTTCATATGGAATTAATTCTTGTAATTTGTATTGACGGAAATGAATTAATTATGACTAGATTCGAGCCGATCAGAGTAGGAAAATTGAGGGAAAGGCATACTACTTTGCTGATTGAGCGAGATTCGAGGTAAGTGGCTTGCCTAACCTTGTGTGGGGGAAATCCCATTAGGATTTGGTGCTGTTGTGATATGTGAGAGCCGTGTACATGAGGTGACGAGTGCGTACATAGGCTATTTGTTGTAAAACCCGATGTTTACTGAGTAGTAACCTAATTTCATCTTAATTGAGTTATACCAGCATGTGTATTTATTCTTCTTAGTCTAATATCGCATGTTTACGTGCTTTAACTGCTTAATTGAACTCTGTGCAGCATGCCTAGTTGATTTCCTGTTTCTCCTTGATTTTTATCAGACTTGATTGTAGGATTCTTGTTGTTAACTATTGTATTTATTGGTTTGAACTGTGTGTTTATTTTTGAGACTACGAGGCCGTACCTCGGGAGTTCTACCTACACATTTACTTTCGAGACTACGAGGCGGTACCTCAGGAGTTCTCCTTGCACATTTACTTTTGAGACTACGAGGCGGTAACTCGGGAGTTCTCCCTACACATTTACTTTTTAGACTACGAGGCGGTACCTCAGGAGTTATCCCTGCACATTTACTTTTGAGACTACGAGGTGGTACCTCGGGAGATCTCCTCGCATATTTACTTTTGGACCTACGAGACGGTATCTCGGAAGATCCTCTGTTGAGCATTTACTTTTGGGGCTACGAGACGATATCTCGGGAGTGCCCCCTGTTGTTATCACATTGTGCTGTGTTGTTATTTCTCTGTGAATTCTTTCTGTTAAATTCTCTATTTTACTTCATTTTATTATATCATCTGTCTCATTATTATATCCCAGTAGGGACCGGTGCTGAGCACGTCACTACTCTACCGAGGTTAGGCTTGGCAATTATTGGGTACCATTGTAGTGTACTCATGCTACTCTTCTGCACATGTTTTGTGTGCAGATCCAGGTAATTTTTATCAGTCCCAATATTAGTTGAGAGTGCTTGCTACTGTATGAAGGCTTCAAGGTACATCTACAGCGTCCGCAGACCTCGGAGGCCCCCTCTATTCTCTCCTATGACATTTACCTTCCGTACTTCTTTTATTAGACTCTGGTGTATAGAGATACTAGTTTCCTTATGTAACTTGTGACTTATGATGTTCCAGGTTTTAGGAATACTGTGTATTTCTAGAGTGTTGGTTATGGTACCTGCCGAGCGGCATTATTACCAGTTAGTTGTTATGCTTTACTTCCATTTTTGTTATTTTCACATTTTGTTAGTCTTACCTAGTCGTAGAGACTAAGTGCCTTCACGATGTCTTACGAAGGGAGAATTGGGTCGTGACAAGTTGGTATCAGAGCTCTAGGATCATAGGTGTTGTGAGTCACAAGCAAGTGTAATAAAGTTTTGCGGATCGGTACAGAGACGTCTATACTTATCTTCGGGAGGCTATGGAACTGTTAGGAAAATGTTCACTTCTTTGATTCCTTATCGTGCGCATTTGTTGACTTCGTAATTCTAAACTCTTGTCTTTCTATTCTCTCATAGATCGTGAGAACACACACAACTGGATCCGATGATCAGACACTCATGCCCCCTGTTGGAGCTGCAAGAGGCCGGGGACGGGGCAGAGCCCAAGGAAGACCACGTGGTGCAGCTAGGGCACCTGCACAAGCTGTTGCAGCAGAGCAACCAGTAGCTGCAGTTGTGGAGCAGGCACCTGAGATGCCTGTTACTACCTCTGCACTTCAGGAGACTCTTGCCCAGTTTCTGAGTATGTATGGCACTCTAGCTCAGGCAGGCTTGATTCCACTTGCTCCTGCCATATCTCAGGCTAGGGGAGGAGCACAGACTCCCGCCTCCCATAACCCAGAGCCACAATCACAAGTTGATTATGCCTCAGAGGTTATTCCAGTGCAGCCAGTTGTCCCAATTCGGCCCGAGGTTAGGGCAACAGTTTCTAAGGCGGAGCAACTCAGACTTGAGAGGTACAAGAAGTACCACCCTCCTACCTTTAGTGGATTGGCATAAGAGGATGCCCATGGTTTTCTAGAGAAGTGTCACCGCATTCTCCGTACTATGGGCGTAGCAGAGTCGAGTGGGGTTTCTTTTACTACATTCCAGCTTGGAGGAGTAGCCTATCAGTGGTGGCATGCTTATGAGTTGGGTAGTCCGGCTGAGGCGGCTTCACTTACATGGACTCAGTTCTCTGACATGTTTTTGAGGGAGTATGTTCCTCAGAGTCTTAGGGACGCATGGCGCGCAGTGTTTGAGCAGATGCGCTAGGGAGCTATGACTATGTCAGATTATGCAGTTCGATTCAGTGATTTAGCCCGACATGCACCGGCCTGGTTGCAATAGTTGGAGAGAGGGTTCATCGGTTTATTGAGGGACTCCACCCCAGTATCAGGATTAGCATGGCCCGAGAGTTGGAGATGGATATTTCTTACCAGTAGGTTATGAGTATTGCTAGGATATTGGAGGGTATGCTCGTTTGGGATAGAAAGGAGAGGGATTCCAAGAGTTCTCGATAGTCTGGCACTTACAGTGGTACTCGTGCCCCAGCTGCAGTTCGTCATGGTAGGGGATATGTGAGTCGCCCCATTCACTCAGCTCTTCCAGTCGCCAGTGGTATTTCGGCCCCTTCTAGGCCCCAGGAGCCTTATTATGCACCGCTAGTATCTAGTGTACCTCCTGCACAGGGTGCTTTTAGTGGCCAGTCCAGCAGACTTGGCCCAAGCCAGTCACAGTAGCCACGCCCTCTAAAGGCTTGTTTTGAGTGTGGCGATGCTCGCCATATGGTGAAGGATTGCCCCAGACATAGGAGGGGTGCACCTCCACAGACTTCTCAGCCACCGCATGCTCCACCGGGTCCTCAGGCTATGATTACAGCACCAGCTACCGCCCCACCTGCTCAGCCAGCTCAAGGTGGAGGTCGGGGAGGTCGAGGTTGCCCTATAGGGGGAGGCCAGGCCAGATATTATGCTCTTCCTGCTCGTACAGAGGCAGTTGCTTCCGACTCTGTCATTATAGGTATTGTTCTGGTCTATCATAGAGATACATCGGTTTTATTTGACCTAGCTCTACTTATTCCTATATGTCCTCCTATTTTGCTCGGTATTTGGGCGTAGCTCGTGATTCTTTGAGTTCTTTTGTTTATGTTTCTACACCTGTGGGATATTCTCTTATTGTGGACCATATGTATCAATCGTGTTTGGTTGTTCTTAGTATTTTTGACACCAGAGTCGATTTATTATTGCTCTGTATGGTAAACTTTGATGTTATTTTGGGCATGGATTGGTTGTCGCCCCATTATGCTATTCTTGATTGTCACGCTAAGACCGTGATGCTGGCTATGCCAGGATTACCGCGATTAGAGTGGAGAGGTACTTAGAGTATACTCCCAGCAGAGTTATTTCATTTCTTAAAGCACAACGAATGGTTGAGAAGGGGTGTGATGCGTATCTAGCTTATGTGAGAGATATCAGTATTGATACCCCTACAGTTGAGTCAGTCCCAATAGTAAAGCAGTTTCCAGATGTATTTCCAGCTGATCTTCCGGGCATGCTGCCCGACCGAGATATTGACTTTGCATTAATTTGTTGCCGGGTACTCAGCCCATCTCTATTCCTCCATATCGTATGGATCCTCCTGAGTTGAAGGAGTTAAAGGAGCAGTTACACGAGTTTCTTGATAAGGGCTTCATTCGTCCCAGTGTGTCACCTTGGGGTGCTCCTCTCTTGTTTGTGAAGAAGAATGATGGTTCTATGCGTATGTGCATTGATTATCACCAGTTGAACAAAGTCACAGTGAAGAACAGGTATCTGTTGCCTCGTATTAATGACCTATTTGATCAGTTACAGGGTGCCAGAGTTTTTTCCATGATTGACTTACGTTCATGCTATCATCAACTGAAGATTCGAGAGCCAGTTATCCCGAAGACTATTTCAGGACTCGGTATGGTCACTACGAGTTTCTTGTGATGTCGTTTGGGCTGACTAACGCCCCAACAATATTTATGCACTTGATGCACAGTGTGTTCCAGCCCTATCTTGACTCATTCGTCGGTGTGCTTATTGATGACATTCTGGTGTACTCCAGGATTCGGGAGGATCATGAACAGCATTTGAGGACTGCGCTTTAGACCTTGAGAGAAAAGAAGTTATATGCAAAATTTTCAAAGCATGAGTTTTGGTTAGACTCAGTGGCATTTTTGGGTCATGTAGTATCGAGTGAAGGGATCAAGGTGGATCCGAAGAAGGTTGAAGTAGTGTAGAGTTGGCCCAAACCATCCTTAGCTATGAAGGTCCGGAGTTTTCTTGGCTTGGCGGGGTATTACCGTCGATTGGTAGGGGGTTTCTCATCTATTGCAGCACCTATGACCAGGCTGACCTAGAAGGGTGCTCCGTTCAGGTCGACCGAGGAATGTGAGGAGAGCTTTCAAAAGCTCGAGATAGCTTTGACTACATCCCCAGTATTAGTGTTGCCTACAGGTTCAGGGTCTTATACTGTATACTATGATACGTCGCGTATTGGGCTAGGCGTAGTGCTGATGCAAGATGGTAGGGTGATTGCCTATGCGTCCAGGCACTTAAAGGTACATGAGAAGAATTATCTGGTCCATAACCTTGAGTTAGCAGCTATTGTTCATGCCTTGAAGATTTGGCGGCATTATTTGTACGGTGTCCCTAGTGAGGTTTATACCGATCACCGGAGTCTACAACATCTATGTAAAATGAAAGATCTTAATTTGTGGCAGAGGAGATGGTTGGAGTTGCTTAGGATTATGATATCACCATTCTCTATCATCCCGAAAAGGCTAATGTGGTGGCTGATGCCTTGAGTCGTAAGGCGGAGAGTTTGGGCAGCTTAGCATACTTACTAGTAGTAGAGAGGCCTTTAGCTTTGGATGTTCAGGCCTCGGCCAACCGATTTGTCAGATTGGATATTTCTGAGTCGAATCGAGTTTTGGCTTGTGTGGTTTCCCAATCTTCTCTTTATGATCATATCAGAGAGCGTCAGTATGATGATCCCCATCTGCTTGTCCCTAAGGACACAGTTCAGCACGATGATACCAAGGAAGTCACTATTGGAGATAACAGTGTATTACGGATGCAGGGCATGCTATGTGTGCCCAACGTAGATGGTTTGCGTGAGTTGATTCTCCAGGAGGCTCACAGTTCGCGATTCTCCATTCATCCGGGTGCTACGAAGATGTATCAGGACTTGAGACAACAGTATTGGTGGAGGCGGATGAAGAAAGACATAGTGGAATATATAGCTCGGTGCCTTAATTGCTGGCATGTGAAGTATGAACATCAGCGACCGGGTGGATTGCTTCAAAAGTTAGAGATTCCAGAATGGAAATGGGAGCGGATAACTATGGATTACATTTTTGGGCTCTCATGGACTCAGAGGAAGTTCGATGCAGTTTGGGTATTTGTGGATAGATTGACCAAGTCAGCTCATTTCATTCCTGTAGTTACTACTTACTCTTCAGAGCAGCTGGCTCAGGTTTATATTCGCGAGATCGTCAGGCTTCATGGCGTACCGGTATCTATCATCTCTGACCGGGGAACACAATTTACATCACGGTTCTGGAGGGATTCAGATGGCTCTGTATGAGGCCTTATATGGTAGGCGATGCCGGTCTCTAGTGGGTTGGTTCGAGCCGGGTGGAGCTAGACTATTTGGTATGGACTTGGTTCAAGATGCTTTGGAAAAGGTTAAATTGATTCAGGATCGGCTTCCTACAGCCCAATCTAGACAAAAGAGTAATGCGGATCGAAAGGTTCGTGATATTGCATTGATTGTCGGAGAGCGGGTCCTGTTGCGGGTGTGACCCATGAAGGGTGTTATGAGGTTCGGAAAGAAGGGCAAGATAAGCCCAAGGTTTAGCGCCCCGTTTGAGTTGTTGCGATGTGTTAGGGAGGTTGTTTATGAGCTTGCCTTGCCTCCCAGTCTAGCAGGAGTTCATCCAGTATTCCATGCTTCGATGCTCCAGAGGTATCACATCGATCCGTCTCATGTGTTAGACTTCAGCTCAGTCCAGTTGGACAAGCATCTATCTTATGTTGAGGAACCAGTGGCTATTTTGGACAGATAGGTTAGAAAATTGAGATCGAAGAGCATTGCTTCAGTACAAGTATAGTGGAGGGGTCATCCGGTCGAGGAGGCGACTTGGGAGACCGAGCATGTTATGCATAGCCGTTATCCTCTTCTTTTCACCACTCAGGTATAATTCTAAACCCGTTCGAGGATGAATGTTTGTTTAAGAGGGGGGAGAATGTAACGACCCGGCCGGTCATTTCGAGTATTACAGCTCTATTTCCCCAATTACTGCTCAATTTGTGCTTTACAATTGTTATATGACTTACCGGAGTAATTGGTTCGGGTCCGGTGAGGTCTTGGAATGAATTGGAACACTTAGTTCCAAAGTTTAAAACTTAAGTTAAAAAGGTTGGTTGGATGTCGACCTATGTGTAAGCGAACCCATAATAGAATTTTGATGATTCCAATATCTCTGTATGGTTATTTAGGACTTAGGAGCGTGTCCGTAAAATTATTTGTATGTTCGTAGTTAAATTAGACTTGAAATGGCTAAAATAAAAAATTGAGTTTTGGAAGTTTGACCGCGGAGTTGATTTTTTGATATCGTGGTGGGAGTCCGATTCTGGAAATTGGAATAGGTCCGTTATGCCATTTATGCCTTGTGTGGAAAATTTAAGGTCAATCGGACTTGATTTGATAGGTTTCGGCATCGATCGTAGAAGTTGGAATTTCCTTAGTTTTAATAGGCTTGAATTGGAGTGTGATTTGAGTTTTTGATGTNATCGGACTTGATTTGATAGGTTTCGGCATCGATCGTAGAAGTTGGAATTTCCTTAGTTTTAATAAGCTTAAATTGGAGTGCGATTCGTGTTTTTGATGTTGTTGGATGTGATTTGAGGGCCTGAATATGTTTGTATCGTGTTATAGGACTTGTTGGTACATTCAGACGGGGTCTCGAGTGGCTCGGGTGTGTTTCGGGGTGAGTTTTGAGAGAGTCCTGGCATTTCAGCACTCTGACGATGTTATGGGACTGTTGAAGTGCGGAGGGCACATTTTAGAGTGCAGAAGTGCGGTCGCAAACTCCCAAAGTGCTGTAGCAGTAGGAATTGTGTGGACCACACTTAAGATGTGCGAACCGCAGTTGAAATTATGCGGTCCGCAGAATTCTTCTCGCGGCCGCAGAAAGGTGATTTCGCTGCTTCGCTGGTCTGACTTCGGAGGCTTATATCTTTTAATCTATAAGGAATTTGGAGATGATTCAAAAACAAATATTGTAGCCTTTGAATCTAGTTTCGAGAAAATTAAACCAATCATCATTTGGATATTTGTAAAGATTATTATGGTCAATTTACTAAAGTCTGGTAGTGTAGAGCTGCAGAAGTGCCGCCGCACAATTTGGATTGCGGCCGCAGAACCTGGGATGTGTGGTCAGCACAATGGGGATCAGATTTTGTACTATATGAACGATGGTTTCATCTCATTTTGTATTTTTGGACTTTGGGAGCTCGGTTTGTGGCGATGTTTCGTGGGATTTTCAAATAATTCATCCGGGTGAGTGATTCTAACTCGGAATTGGTTAACATACATGAATATATCATTGTTTTCATCATTTAATCAGTACTTGGAGATGCAAATTTGGGGAAAATTGTAGAAAATTCATAAAACATTTTTTGGGGATTTGAGTGTCGATTCGAAGTCGGATTTGAGTGAAACTAGTATGGTTGAAATCGTAATTGAATGGGTTGTCGGATTTTGGTAGTTTTGTTAGACTCCGAGATATGGGCCACACGGGCGACTTTTTGGTGCAATTTCGGATTTTTATTGGAAAATTAATATTTTCATATTTTAATTAATTGATGTAATTTGTATTGACTAAAACGAATTAATTATGACTAGATTCGAGTCGATCGGAGTCGGCAAATCGAGGAAAAGGTATAGTTCTTGACTGATTCAGCGAGATTCGAGGTAAGTGGCTTGCCTAACCTTGTGTGGGGAACATCCCCTTAAGATTTGGTACTGTTGTGATATGTGAGCGTCGTGTTCATGAGGTGACGAGTGCGTACACGGGCTATTTGTTGTAAAGCCCGATTTTTACTGAGTAGTAACATGTTTTCATCTTAATTGAGTTATACTAGCATGTGTAGTTATCCTGCTTAGTCTAATATCGCATGTCTACGTGCTTTAACTGCTTAATTGATCTCTATGCAGCATGCCTAGTTGATTTCCTGTTTCTCCTTGATTTTTATCAGACTTGACTGTAGGATTCTTGCTGTTAACTGTTGTATTTATCGCTTTGAAGTGTGTTTACTTTTGAGACTATGAGGTGGTACCTCGGGAGTTCTCCCTGGACATATACTTTTGAGACTACGAGGCGGTACCTCAGGAGTTCTTCCTGCACGTTTACTTTTGAGAATACGAGGCGGTACCTCGGGAGTTCTCCCTGCACATTTACTTTCGAGACTACGAGGCGGTACCTCGGGAGTTATCCCTGCACATTTACTTTTGAGACTGCGAGGCGGTACCTCGGGAGATCTCCTCGCATATTTACTTTTGGGACTATGAGACGGTATCTCGGAAGATCCCTTGTTGAGTATTTACTTTTGGAACTACGAGACAGTATCTCGGAAGCGCCCCCTATTGTTATCACATTGTGTTGTGTTGTTATTTCTCTGTGAATTATTTGTGTTAAATTCTCTGTTTTACTTCATTTTATTATATCATCTGTCTTATTATTATATCCCAGTAGGGCCCAAACCTGACCTCATCACTACTCTACCGAGGTTAGGCTTGGCACTTACTGGGTACCGTTGTGGTGTATTCATGCTACTCTTCTGCACATGTTTTGTGTGTAGATCCTGGTGCTTCTTATCAGCCCCACTATTAGCTGAGAGTGCTTGCTGATGTACGGAGACTTCAAGGTACATTTGCCACGTCCGCAGACCTCGGAGTCCCCCTTTATTCTCTCATGTGTTATTTACCTTCCGTACTTCTTTTATTAGACTCTGGTGTATAAAGATACTAGTTTCCTTATGTAGCTTGTGACTTATGATGTTCTGGGTTTTGGGAATAGTGTGAATTTCTAAAGTGTTGGTTATTGTACCTTTCGAGCGGCATTGTTACCTATTAGTTGTTAAGTTTTACTTCCATTTTTTTTCCGCATTTTGTTAGGCTTACCTAGTCGTACAGACTAGGTGCCATCACGACGTCTTACAGAGGGAGAATTGGGTCGTGACATTTAGTCTCATGCAAGGAAAGGAAATTCCTAGCCTGATGCAACAATGGAGGCAATGCTTAGCCTCGTGCAAGGAATGGAGACAATGCTTAGTCTCCTGCAGGGAAAGGCAGTGCTTAGCCTTATGCAATAATGAGGGCAGTGTTTAGCACTATGCAAGGAGTAGAGACAATGCTTAGTCTCATGCAAGGAAATGAGGCAGTGCTTAGTCTCTCGCAAGGAAAGTCAATGCTTAGCCTTATGCAATAATGGAGGCAATGCTTAGCCTCATGCAAGAGACGGAGACAGTGTTTTGTCTTATGCGAGGAAAGGCAATGCTTAGCCTTACGCACTACTAGAGGCAATGTTTAGCTTCATGCAAGAAATGGAGACAGTGTTTAGTCTTATGCAAAGAAAGGCAGTGCTTAGTCTTATGCAATGTGGAGACGGTCCTTAGTCTCACGCAAAGAATGGAGACAGTTCTTAGTCTCATGCAAAGAAAGGCAGTGCTTAGCCTTATGCAATATGGAGACGGTGCTTAGTCACATGCAAAGAATGGAGACAATGCTTAGTCTCATGCAAAGAATGGAGACAGTGCTTAGTCTCATGCAATGATGAGGGCAGTGCTTAGCCCTATGCAAGAAAAACACTGACTGAATGAGAGAGGATAAAGCATTTCTTAGCTTGATGTGTCTGTGTTTGGCGACTTTTATCGTTGTAAAGATAGAGATCTTGCTGTGTGTATGTATTTGCGGACGTTCCTGTTATGTTCATTGTGCCTGCACCCAAAGAAAAATCGTGAGTTTTGCGGGGGAAAGGTTAGTTCGTGCTCTCGATTTCTTGGTTTGCCTTTGATTTTGTCTGAAGTCCCTACTTGAGTTACCCCGAGTAACGTCTGGATGCTATAGAAACAAAATATTTTGAAAAACATGCGTTTGATAAATTATTTATGAAAATGTAGTTGTTTGAAATATGTGATAATGCGCGGGATAAAATAATTTGTTGAATTGATACCTGTGACACGCGTTTGAGACATTGCAGCCTCCTTGACTCTGAAGTTTGGGGATCCTCCTCAAACTCTTGCCCCAGTTTAAGTGCATACTTCCTGTGATACATTCCGTGGCGATTCCAAACATGATTAGGTCGGGCAAACTCGAGATCCTACCCCAGTTTCTAACCAGAGGGGAAATGAAGATTTTATAATGATGTGACCAAACCCACAGGGCTGCCTACATATCCCCTCTTAAATGGGAATCAGGTCAAGCGTAGTTCAGTTACATCAAATAGAAAGCACAAACATAATCTTAAACATAGTATCTCTTGATTGCGTCTGAATTGATAGGTTTTGGCCAAATCTCTCTATCCATTTTTGAAAGTATAACTACTCCTCCTATTAATACTCGGTGAACCATGTAAGGGACTTGCCAGTTAGGTGAGAATTTCCCCTTTGCTTCATCCTGATGTGGGAAGATCTGTTATAGTACCAATTGCCCCGGTGTGAAATACCTTGACCTAACCTTTTTGTTGAAAGCTCTTGACATTCTATTCTGGTAGAGTTGACCGTGACATACTACAATCATTCTTTTTCCATCAATGTGAGCTAGTTGTTCATATCGGTTCCGTACCCATTCTACATCGCTGAGCTCGGCTTCCTGTATGATTCTTAAAGAAGGGATTTCTACTTCGGCAGGGATAACGACTTCAGTACCGTAAACCAGTAGATAAGGGGTTTCCCCTGTGCATGCACGAAGTGTGGTGCGATACCCGAGCAAAGAAAACGGTAGCTTCTCATGCCATTGTTTGTAGTTGTCTACCAGTTTCCTTAATATCTTCTTGATCATCTTGTTGGAAACTTCTATGGTTCCATTCATTAGTGGCATGTATGTTGTAGAGTTCAGATGCTTGATCTTGAATGCTTCACACATGGCTTTCATCAAGTCATTGTTGAGATTGGAGGCATTGTCAGTAATGATTGACTCAGGTACTCCAAATTGAAAAACGATGCGGTCCCGAACAAAATCTGCTACGACCTTCTTATTTACAGCCTTATAAGATGCGGCTTCACCCCATTTTGTGAAGTAGTCTATAGCCACCAGAATGAACCTATGCTCGTTTGAAGTGGCAGGTTCAATTGGTCTGATGACATCCATGCCCCAAGCAGAGAAGGGCTAGAGCAAACTAGATGCATTGAGTTTGTTGGGCAGCACTCGTATCATATCAGCATGTATCTGGCATTGGTGATACTTTTGAACATATTTGATGCAGTCTATTTCCACAGTCATCCAAAAATACCCTACTCTTAATATCTTTTTGGCTAGAACAAAACCATTCATGTGGGGTCCGCAAGTTCCGGCATGTATTTCCTCGAGCAATCTATACGCCTCCTTGGCATCGACGCATCGCAACAATCCCAAATCAAGAGTTGGCCAATCTTCGAAGCATGCACTTTTGAGTATGGGTAGCACTCTCTGGATATTTTCCCTTTTCCAAGTATTCCTTGCTGTTGTGGAACCAGGGATTTCTGTGGAACTCTTCTTCAACATGAGTACAATAAGTTTGCTGCTTATTGATTCCTATTAGTATAGGAGGAATGAAATTCTTGTCTGGATGTTGTATCATGGAAGACAAAGTGGATAATACATCTGCAAACTCATTCTGAATCCTTGGAACATGTTTGAACTCTATCTTTGTGAACCTCTTGATCAGCTCGTGTACACAGTGCAAATATGGTAATATTTTGGTGTTCTTCGCAGCCCATTCTCCTAGAACCTGGCGTACCAACAGATCTGAATCACCAATTACTAGTAACTCCTGAACGTTCATGTCAATGGCCAACCTAAGTCTCAGGATGCAAGCCTCATATTCTGCCATATTGTCGGTGCACGGAAACCTGAGTTTTGCGGATACCGGATAGTGTTGACCGATTTCTGATATTAAGACAACTCCGATACCCACTCCTTTGAAGTTTGATGTTCCGTCGAAGAACATCCTCCAACCATCGTACGCCTTAATAATATCTTCTCCTACAAGCGATACCTCCTCATTAGGAAAATACATTTTCAATGGTTCGTATTCTCTGTCTACGGGATTTTCTACCAAGTGATCCGCAAATGCTTGCCCTTTGACTACCTTCTGAGTTACATAGACGATGTCGAACTCACTAAGCAATATCTGCCACTTTGCTAATTTACCCGTAGGCATGGGTTTCTGAAAGATGTATTTTAGCGGATCCATCCTTGATATGAGATAGGTAGTGTGCGCACAGAAATAATATCTCAACTTCTGGGCTATCCATGTCAAAGCACAGCAAGTGCGTTCCAACAAAGAATACCGGGCTTTTTAAGGCGTGAACTTCTTGCTCAGATAATATATCGCCTGCTCCATCCTTCTTGTTTCTTTATGTTGTTCTAGAACGCAACCAAAATCCCCATCCAACACAGACAAATAAAGAAGGAAGGGTCTTCCTGGTTCTAGTGGTACCAGCACGAGCAGTTTAGATAAATACTCCTTGATTTTGTCGATGGCTTTCTGGTATTCTTCAATCCAGCTTGTTGCAGAATCTTTCCTTAGCATTCTGAAGATTGGCTCACATATAACGGTTGATTGTGCTATAAAGCGGCTGATGTAATTGAGGCACCCTAGAAAACTCATCACATCTTTCTTATTCTTTGGAGGCGGTAGGTCCTGGATAGCTTTGATTTTTGACGAGTCTAGCTCAATACCTCGGTGGTTGACGATGAAACCTAATAATTTTCCAGCAGAAACTCCGAAGGCACACTTTGCAGGGTTCAACTTCAAGTTGTAGTTTTGAAGCCGATCGAAAAATTTCTTCAGGTCTACTATGTGATCCAAACTCCTTTTAGATTTGATGAGAACATCATCCATGTACACCTCTATTTCCTTGTTTATCATGTCATAGAAGATAGTCGTTATGGCCCTTATGTAGGTGGCCCCAGCATTCTTCAGACCAAACGACATCATTTTATAGCAATATATTCCTCATGGTATGATAAAGGCGGTCTTTTCGTCATCCTCTTCATACATCCAAATCTGGTGGTAGCTTGCGAAGAAATCCACAAAGGATTGGAGTTCATGCTTGGAGCAGTTGTCAATCAGTATGTCTATATTAGGCAGCAGAAAAGCATCCTTAGGACTTGCTCTGTTCAGATATCGGTGATCAACACACACTCTAACCTTCCCATATTTCTTTGGAACTAGCACAATGTTAGCTAACCAGGTCGGGTATTCGACCACTTGGAGAACCTTGGCTTTGATTTACTTGGTGACCTCCTCTTTTATCTTCAAACTCATATCTGGCTTGAACTTTCTGAGCTTCTGCTTTACCAGTGGACATATGGAATTGGTGGGTAGCTTGTGAGCTACTATGGATATGCTCAATCCAATCATATCATCGTGGGACCATGCAAAGATGTTCTCGTACTCCTTTAGGAACCTAAATACCCTTATTTCTCTGACGGTGATAGATGAATGCTTATACGAGTTTCT
Organism: Nicotiana otophora; assembly: GCA_000715115.1. Classification (NCBI taxonomy): domain Eukaryota; kingdom Viridiplantae; phylum Streptophyta; class Magnoliopsida; order Solanales; family Solanaceae; genus Nicotiana; species Nicotiana otophora. Next base: position 249,803 of record AWOL01S0037984.1, on the reverse strand, counting down.
ATGACTATTTCAGAATCCTCTAAGTTAACGACCTAAGTTTCCTCCAAATTATACTTTGGTTTGTTTTCAAAATTCTCTACTTCTTTGACGATTTCCTCACGTATTATATCATCTTCCAGATCTTCTGAATCACTGTCCTTATGTTGCGTTGTCTCATTATATGTCATAGTTGTAGGTTCATCGGGATATGTAATAATAATGCTGAAAAGAATGTAGCAATATAATAATAAATATGAAAAGCAGTAATGTATTAAAACTTTAAAATGTCAACAAATATGACTCGATGGATTGAGTAATTATTTCAAAACAAAAGACTGAAAATGTCTTAAATGATCAAAACTATTTGAAAGTAATTCATGCTAATTTGCGAGGCTACTCAGGAACTCGACGAGCCCGGGACGGTGCAGCGGTCCAGTTTTTGAGAACAACTCCCTCTTCCATTGTCTGAATGGTAAGGTCTTCATCCTCATCATCCTCAACGATTACACTGCAGTCCATGTCTTCCTCATCTCGAAACAACTTCCTTATGCCGGCCAAAACCTCATCTTCCTCAGATCCCCACATCATGTCAGCCTGATGGAATGTCTGGTGCAGTGGTGGTATGGGTTGTTCTAGTAGATAATAAGAGGCACGCCATGGCGGTGGCCAATCCCGATATTCTTGCCATGTATATTCATATCCGAGTCCAAAGGTCGTGCCATGGTATTGTGGTTGTACAGGTTTGGTGATCCTCTGAAGCTTTTTTCCAACACCCTTGCCTTGTTCTATCTTCTTGCTCCACCATCGGTCTTTTTCAATTGCGTTCACCCATTCAATGCGGTGATATGTTTCTCCGCCCAACTTCCTCCTATTTTCGATGACTGGAATGATCTGATTGGTGTATCCATGGCCGTCCCAACAATAGATTGAAAATAGCAGATATATCTAGCACTTGGAACTCAACCTCAAACCAAGTTGGACCCATTTGTATATCGAGGTTGATTTCTCCAATAGTGGCTCTCTGATATCCATCAAACCTTCACATTCATGCTTCCCACTGGTATCTCGTGCAACCCTTTACCCAATCTCTTTAGAGTAGTCAGTGGGCATATGTTCAGACTTGAAACTTGTAGATGAACTTGGAGATGAACTTGTCCTCGAATTGCACTATGATGTGTAATGCCCTGTTGTGATTCAGTCCTTCTGGTGGTAACTCATCTTCATGGAAAGTGATTTTGTGGCTCTCAAGTACCTGTCCGACCATGTTAGCCATCTCTCCACTAGTGATGCCGGTGGGTACATAAGCTTCACTTAATACCTTCATCAAAGCATTCTTGTGCGCGTCTGAGTTTGCAATAGTGATAAGATGGATATCTAAGCAGGATTCTTGTTCAGGTGGTCAATAACGGAGTACTCCCTTGATTATATCTTCCTCTAGAGATCGTCAGTGCCAGTCTCAACAACATGCGGCTTAGGTGCAACTTCCTTGCTCGTTCCTTCCAGATTCTTAGGTGCTTAAACTCTGCCAGTCCTAGTCATACCTTGCGCGAGAGTTGTTTCTTCCATTTTGGTTTTTCCCTTTCTCGTTGCTACCACAACATATTCACACAGGATGGCATCAAACTTGTAAGATGGTGTGGGAGCTACCATTACAATGAAGGGTATAGCTACCTCAACTTCAATTGGTGCCTGGGTTTGTACCACAACTGGCGTGAGGGTGAATGGAGATGTTTTAGGAGCGTCTCCATCTCGTATGAGTCCAATGGACCCTTCCTGATCCCACTCCTCATCGGTTTTTATCACGTTCACTCCTTCACCTCTGTGATCCGAGAGAGGGTTGTTGTAAACATTTGGTGCAACTTCCTTTGCTTATATAACCTTAGTGTCGATCAACGTATGAATCTTGTCTTTCAACATGTGACACTCTTCAATGGTATGATCCTTCATGCCTGAATGATAAGAGCATGATTTATTGGGGTTGATCCATTGGGAGGGATTTTCCACAACAATAACAGTAATATGGGTGATGTAACCAGTAGCCTTTAGTCTCTCATACTATTGGGCTATGGGTTTAGCAATTAGGGTGTATTGTATAGGTGGTCTACGATCGAAATTTGGACGTGGCTTTGGGTAGTTTTGGCAGGCGGATGGAGGTGAATGGTAATATGCAGGTTGAGTGTTGTAGGTATGGTAGGTGGTGGCAGGGTAGTGGTATTTTTGTTGTGAGGGTTGATATATGGGTGGAGGTGTTTGGTATGTGAGGGGAGACTTAGGGCCCTGGGTTACCATCACGACACCCACTTCTTTCTTCTTTGAGATACCTCCTGATTACAAGCCTTTATTCATGGCTTGCAGCGCCTCGAAATTGGTTACCATCCCGCTCTTGATTCCTTCTTTTATTCTTTCCCCTAACTTGATGATGTCAAAGAACTTGTGATTTTCGATGACCATCAACATTTCGTAATACTGCGGATCTTGAGCCCTAACAAAGAACTTGTTCATTTGTTCTTCTTCTAGTGCAGGCCTTACTTTGCGGCCTCTGATCTCCAATGAGTAGCATACTTGTGAAAGGTTTCTATCGGCTTCTTCTCGAGGTTCTGAATGTAGAAAACGTACAACATATTTTCAATGTTGAACCTGAACCTATCCATGAAATATGATGCGGTATTCAGCCAATTAACCCACCTCTTCGGGTTTTGACTGATAGACCAAGACAAAGAGTCTCCTGTAATGCTTCGCATGAATAGTTTCATGTGGATTTATTCATTGTTACCCACTCGTACAAGCTTGCCACAGTATGTTCTCAGATGCACTTTTGGATCACTAGTACTATCGAACATTTCAAACTTGGGAGGTTTGTAACCCTCCGGCAATTCAACATCCGGCTGAATACATAGGTCCTCATAGTTTAGACCTTCAATGCCTTTCCCACCTTCAATACTTTAGACTCTTCCTGTGAGCTTCTTGAGTTCCTCTGCAATGTTTCTTATGAGCAGGTCCTTCTCAGTTGGTTCGGGTATGTATAGGGTTTGCTGCGGGGTATGGGGTAAGGTTTCCACATATATTGGATTGCTTTGATGAGTTCCTAGAACTTGGGTATATGGGTGGTCATTGGTCGAGTTTTGGGGATCGGGAGTGGGTTGTGGTACATTTTGGGAGGGGTGTGATAATTAGTGGTTTGCGGGTATTGAGTTGGATGATGGTAGTGTTATTGAGGGGTTGGCACTAGTGGCGCATTAAGGTTCTGGGGAGGTGCGGGATTATGATACTGGTGTTCTACGGGCGGGTTCGGGATTATGGGTGGTGGATTATCATTTTGCACGTTTTGTGGTGGTGTTTGGTTCTGGATAGTAGGGTTTTGCTGGTTGATGTCGGGAACGTTTAGAGTAAGAGAGAGGTTTGCCAGATTTCGGACCTGTTCAAGCTCGCCCTGTAATTCCAGGATTTTCTGCTCTAAACGTAAGACCAACTCATTCTGCCCCGGAGTGCTTCTACCATATGAAGTTTCAACATTTTCTTCCATAGTAGTGTTATCTTTCTGGATACAACTTAAATCATCCATTTTCCCTTTTCCCTTGATTTTTCCATTCAGGTTGCTAGGTGGAGGAGGAGGTGAAGGACCTCTGGATCTAGTGTGGTATGCTGATGATGCCAGTATGCACGAACCAACCTTTGGGAATGGGAATAATTAAAAAAGAAAAAACAAAAGGTAACCAAGTTAGGAAGGTGAAATAAAAGAATATTTGCAGTATTTAAACATGTTTCGCAAAGTCATGCAATGATTTGCGTCCAAATTTTGGGGACCTCATTGAGCTTGAGGTAGGCCTAAGCGACAATTAGACTTGGAGAAAATTTGTGCCAACATTTGCTTCGTTTCATTAATGCGAAAATGAGTGAAAACAAAATTTTACTTAATCGACGATAATATAATAAAGTTACTAATGGAATTTAGCTTTATTACATCAAAATCTATTCTAAGCTAGAAAACAATAAAGAACATCATCTCCTAATATACTGGGTCCCTGAAGGACCTTCTCCATGCTTGGCTATTTTGACCCCATCAATTAGATTTCCTACATCGCGTATATCCAACAGTAAGTAAGCTTTCAACAAATTTCCTCCTTCATCGTCGTCCATGCATTGAAAATTTTCCCTTCTAGCTCCATCAGTCCTTGTTCCAGGTATTCTAATCTTTCTGTTGACTTAGTGGCAATCTCCTTTCATTCCCTTATTGCTTCCATGTTTACTTTGTGTTGCTCCAGATGTTTAGCTTCGGACTCGAACACTCTTTTGTGTAGCCTCTTGTACTTAACTTGTGCCTCAGCCACTTCATCTATGACCCTATATTTCAGATTGACTCCTGTCTTGATGTCCCCTATTACGACGTCTTCTAGCCATCACAGATAGTAGTACATATGACCGACGTGATACCTGTCTATCTCAATAGTTTCCCCATCCACAATGATATTTTGGTTCCACATGTATTGCGCTTCGAACTTGAACGGAATGACATCTCCCTTGAAATCTGCCTTGTACTAGACCATATTAGAAATCCATGCTATGACTTGTTTTCTTCCAGCTTGTCTCATTACCCTTATTGGAGTGTAAGTGTAGATACCTCACATCCCGATCAGCACCAAGTGAATAGTCCCATTCAATATGATGATGAACTCACTACTAGGAAGCCATTCAAACAACCAATGCACCTGTTCATCTGTCAGATTGCTGAAGAAACGCACCAAACTTACAGCATTTCTAGGCTTTGCAAACCTGTCTGGAATAAATGTCATTTTCTTTGGGTGATGATTGGCTATGTAGTCATTTAGTGGCCTTCGCAGAAGCTGTTGATGATACTCGCCCCTCTGAAAGTGTCCAAATCACTGCTAGCATCGATCTAGAGTGCGGTATATTTCAGCTAAAATCATTGGGATGATAGTATAAGTTTGTCCTTTGATTTCATCCAATAAGGTCCTGGCAATCATGGCTAAGCGAGTATGAATCCTTTCTCCTTTCATTGGAAATATCAACAACCCCAAAAAGTAGACAATAAACATATAAACCCGACGGTGCACCTATCCCAAGGAAGTAATGGCTAGTTCATCATGGTGAAGACGATACGACTTGCTATGCCCATAACGCTTGTAAAGAAGCTCAAAAGGGATGTATGATTTCTTCAGACAGAGCGGTTCACATCATTCTTCTTAAAACCAATCATTTTGAGGAAACCATGGGGAGTGCGATTTTCTGCTACTAGTAATCCCGGACTATCCCATGGAAACTTGATGAAACCTCTTATTTCTTCTAGGAAGAGAGTCACTTCTATATTGCTGAACCTAAAAATAGCTCTTTTCTCGTCCCAGAACATGATGGTGGCCTCTATCAGCTCCCTATTCGGTCGAATGTTCATCAAAGATGGAAAGTCACCAAGTATTCTCCTCACATAATTTTTATCACAAGGTGCAAGGTCTTTCCACTAATCAAGTAGCAAAGGTGGGATGTTTTAGACCATACCGAACCTAGGGATTTCGTGCTTCAATTTCTGCAAACAAACAAAGGTTAGTCCTTTCCCCCTCAATATTTGACTACTTACGCAATAATGATCAACATGTTGGCACCTTTTCTCCAAGTAATGCAAATAATATGATAGTGTCCATTGGGATTGTGAAAATCCCGTCAGACTTTGGACAAGGTTTATCTTAGCGGGTTGTTACATTAACAACACTTCAACTAGTACTAGGTTTAGCATGATGCATGTACATTTTAAATTAGAGTAGGGTTTCTAGAATGGTCTAGACTGGTACTCCCAAGTGGACAACTTGAGAGGGAAAGGCACGGGACCGTCGACTGCACCGTAGATTGACTAGTCTACTGCAAATAAGCCTTTCCGATTTAAAAGGGTGATTTCAGGAAATCACGGACACTCATCAAGCGCCGTTATGTTGATAATTGGCACGAGTGGAGTATGATGCGGAGCATAATTTATGTAGAAATAATGACATATTGCCAAGTGTTTTCATGATAAAAGTACGTAAAAGCAGTAAATAAAATAGCAGAAGTGAATATGAAAAGAAGAGAAAAGAAAAGAAAGACAAAAGAAAGAAGTCAGTTTAGCTCATGAAAATGTGTGAGAACGTAATGAAGTAGGAAGGGAAATAGGGATGGGAGAGTCATAATGTAGTAGTCTTAAACAAAATGAAAGAGATGGAGAGAGGTCGTACATGTCATAGAAATTTAAAACAAATAAGGGAAGGGATGTGGACGTCATAGCAGTTTAAAATAAAGGTGAATAAGGAAAGGTATGTGCATGTAATAGTAGTTTAAAACAAATAAAGAGAATAAGGAAAAGGATGTGCATGTAATAGTAGTTTAAAATAAATAAAAGAAAGTAATCCACATAAGTCAAGTTCATTATGGTAAAAGCCTAAGTTTCCCCAACAGAGTCTCCATGCTGTCGCGTCCCATTTTCTCGCGAAAGAGGGTTTCGACATGTGACAACTATTTTAAAGGAGGTATTGAAAGAGAAGAGTCGCCACCTAATGATTTTAAGGTGCGTTAGGGAACCTATTTGCAAATAACTCTATTTGACTAGTCAACGCCACCAAAGATCGGGTAAGCCAGAGAAGGTGTTAGGCACTCTTCGAGGTCCACAACTGTGGGTCCCGGCCGAACTTTAGAATATGTGGATTATATAATTAAGCTAGGTGATCAAATAAATAGAAGGGAAATTCAAAAGTTGTAGAGTCTTATTAAAACATATGAGAATCGATATAGGTCTTAATAACTGCAAAGGTAAAAACTATATTGATCTATGTTAAATGACTAAGTGTTACTAACACGCACATAAAAGAGGAGGGGGTCCTACATTTTTAGCCTAAAGGATCACCCCGTGCAACATAAATAATACTTCGCAACTCTCTGGAGGTAGAGGTTGCTCGTATTATTCAGCGGGCACAACCTATCATCTCCAGCTACCCGATTACTACATTGAAGTTGTTTACTTAAAGGCGTTCTAATTCAATTCTAAATCGTACCCTATGCGTGCACTACCCGTCCCATGCCTATGGTCCAGGAGGTTTTGGACCTACTATCAGGTGTTTCTAGACTTTACTTAGGTTGCTCAAAAAATGATAAAACTGGGCGACATTAAAAATAGATAGGACTGCATACAATAGCAATAAAAGGCTCAAGTTAACCTCCAAACATAAGCACGAAAGCACGCAAACAGATTTCTGGCTAGGCGGTAGACATAATTAAGACATATTAGAATCATTAAATCCTGTAGGCATGATTTCTATATAATTCCAGTATTATACAGGTAGTGCTGTAATTTCTGGACTAACGTATAGGAAAATTAGAGCGTTACAAGTCATTTAAATATGATTTCTAATCGTTTGTGTAATAAGGTAGTGCAAAACAATCCCAGAACTCTGAATTGCCAGCACTGATTTTATAGATATGCGTCTTAGGCAGGTGATAGTACCCTATAGACATGATCTCTAACAGTCGCATAATTAGGCAGTGAGGTCGTTCAAAAACACAAGATTAGTAGCGTCAATAAACACCCTATAGGTGGGATATCTAACAATTGACAATTAGATTTGAATTTATAACACTTTATCCCTATAGGCATGCTATCTAAGTGAGGCAGTACAAAATCAGCATGAAGCAGTTGATTAATTAGTTAAGACACTATAGTCACAGTGTCACGCCCCGACCACGGGGAGCGCGACCGACGCTCAACAGAGTTACCCTGGTCGAACAAGCCTGCACAGTGCCGTCTACCCAACTCACCCACAAATAAAGAGAAAAATGTATTTCATTAATTAGTCCATAAGAAGTCATGTGAACAACACCAGTTCATTTCCATTAGTTACGTCATTAACAAGTCTTCAAAAAGTACGTTGTACAGTCATAGTTAAAGTGGAACATATGATACAATTACAACATTTTTAGTTTAACCTCCCAAATAACATATACATCCCACACTATGTATATGGAGCCTCTAACAGGAACACAAGAGTGCTATGACAGTGCCAGCAACAAGGCCCCGACTATACCTCAAAACGCTATGTACAAAGGATAAACGATACAGGACCTCGTATGAAGTGGAGATCACCAAATCAGCTGAGGAGAAGGTGTGCTGCTATCTATGATCAATACTAACTGCTATGGAATCACCTGCATCCATTAAAGATGCATCGCCCCCGGCAAAAGGGACGTTAGTACATAAGGAATAGTACTAGTATGTAAAACTAAACACCCTCTCCATAGAAGGAGCAACGGTAAATGGAGAATATAACATGAAATCAATAAAAGACTCAAAAAGTATCAAGGTCTCGGTAATTTATGTTGGGAGATCTTTAGCACCGATACACCACCATATTTTAACACGGAGTCCGATCACAGACCGACCAGCTAAGCCATCTCACCCCGAGACGTACACTCACAATACCACCATGTGCGCAGCATGGCATCCGATCTCAGCTCGATCGGCTAAGCCATCTCACCACAATGCCATGTGGATCGACATCACATCACATCTTGCTAGAAACAATCTCATCCCGTTTAAGGGGAAACATCTCAACACACCAATATCATTCCATATAAGGGGAAACAGTCTCATCACATTAACACAGGGATTTATCCCTTAGTCACTCCTACACCGGCACGTGTAGTTTCGGGGTTAGGTTGTTCCGACCTACCCTTCCTCGGTGGCTAAACGATACTCCTAAGGCATTAATTATTAAAAGTATTTACCACCCAGTTCATATTCTTTTACAAGTCATTCATTTTATTGGCATCATTGGTCATAACGCAATAACATTCTTGGCACACTGGCCGTACTTTATAATTCATGCTCACAATTCCACTTTCAATCTTTATCACGGATAATCAACAACAAGGCCTTTCAAATTAAGACTTTAAACACATACTTGAGAAAATTAGGGTCTTAGGCCCATATGATCTCTTATACAATTTGATGTGATCACTTTCATTTGGACTTGACTTGAAGTCACAACATTTTAATACATACTCATACTTCAAATACTCTCCCGAAGAATAGAACAATATGATAAGAACATTCTGGAACACATTTTGAACATATTCATATATATACATCGTCCGACGCCAAACGTATTCAGAAAAGTCAATTCATAACGGACAACTCGGGACTTACAAGATCATCGTGGGAATTCAATTCTAAGAGAGGAGTTTAGGCAACATACCTTGCCTCGAGCTTTTTAATTTACTACAATGTTTCGGAAATCCTAGCCACTTCGATCTATTTAAAGATATAGCAAAATCGAACACAAATTAGGAAGGAGTTCATAGTTCCAGCTCACTTGACCATTTTATCAAACACTAAGTGTGCATTAAGGTTTCAAGGTCCTCCTATGGTGGATTCTTTCACCCCACTACCCAACGTTCACCCAAAAGATCCCAATAATCCTCCCACTACCCTAGATGGTACATGCATGTAAAATAAACAACTCCCACACCCAAGAATTACTTTACTAATTGCCCATTTTTAGTAAATGTTTCGAAATTAAGGATTAGGGTATAGAATCATACCTTTTTGGTTGAAGACCTTATGAGTTACCCTAGAGAAATCTTCAAGGTTTGAATAAAGATTGATGGACAAATGACTTAGCACTCCTCTTCTCACTCTAGACCACCTTCATCTCTCTCTAAAATTTAAGTTTGAACCTTCTATAATGACCCTTAATAGTGTTTTATAAGAATGGGGTTGGGTTTTAATAATGCTTATGCAGTCCGCACAATGGGTCGTGAAATGGCCCTCCGGAACAGGGCAATTCTGCCCTACTCTGCGGCCATTCTGCGGTCCGCAGACCTATTTTACGGTCGCATAATACGCCGTAGAACCTACCTCCGAAAACTTTTCAAGCTAGTTCCGCGGTCGATGTACGGCCCGCAAAACTGTTTTGCGGTCGCATAGTTGACCGCAAAATATCATCCAAAGTTGCCCAGTTATCTGCTTCACTTTGCGGCCCACTGAGTGATTCTGCGGTCGCATAGTGGGCCGTAGAAATGTCTTTTTCTGCAAAAAATATTCATTTACTCCCAGCACACTGTTCAACCTAAAAAGTCCAAACCGCGGCAGCTTGCTCACCGCGAAAAAGCTCTACAATCGTCAACACATAAGCCTACTTCGGCACCACGAAACCCCGGGTTTGTAGGCAAAATTGTAGTTGGCCTTACACATAGTTTCTAGATAAGCAAAGGTATTGCATTGTTGTATCCTATAGGCATATTATTTAAGAGTGCTGAATAGTAGACATGGAAACAATTGTAGAATATTTTGGCAAGTGAAGTGAAGTGTGTGCGTGATTCCTATAGGCGTGTTTTCTATTAGTGTACAACACATTAAACTAAATAACATATAAGGCATGCTGAACGAAATAGCAAATAGACCACTTAGACCCTATAAGCATGTCTACTACCCTTTTATGCAAGCATTAGAATATACCCGTTTACACCGATTTCACTAGCACCCCAATTATTCGTTATTACAAGTTACAGGACCAAAATGGAATAATACGAACTCAAAGGTAAGAGACATACAGACTGGAACAAATACATGCACTATCAAACAATATAGGTCTGCTACAAAGTAACTCAGTGAATTTTTGGGCCTTCAATAACCTCGTCAACCAACAGATCCAAATCTCAGGCTCACAAGGGCAGTAGAATCTTCCCTGGTCCAACAACACATATAACCCAACATCAGGCCCAATGAATAACTTACTTGGCCGAATGGATGCCAAACTTAACCATACAGGTGATAAACCATACATGGAATTGACTAACAACTTTTCACACTTAACTCCTAAAGTTGTAACTAACAGTTATAGCCAAAACAAGTAGACAAGAATACATGAAATATAGACAAGTTCACAAGGCAGATTCATGCTTGTATTTTCAGAAACAAAGCTAAAGTAATAGGATTGACCATCATAAGATAGTGAACTATTACAAAAAAAGAGTTTCAAAAGTGAATTGATTCAGAATTAGCCTAAAAGAACTTTAGACACAAGACATAAACATGAGAATCTAATAGAGTCATAGACAAGAACAAGTAGAGCATAGCCTTCACATGAAAGTTTTAACATGAAAGCTTAGTGAAGACAACATAACAGAAAAGGTTCATGATCGAGCAATCACTTAGTTGAGAGTGAGAAACGTTAACATGCTGAGTGTCAGTTACAATACTTGAAAACTTATAGTAAACAAAAAAAATGTCAACTTCACATCAGTAGGGAAGACAAGCATCAAACCTTATACTATTTGGCCACATATAGGAGAAAATGCTGGTTATGATATTTACTCTAAAGGTCTCAACTAATAATGAGGCACAAAGGATTGAGCAAGTAAAAAAACACAATAGAGTTACAATTAGCCTGAGAACAGGTCATAGCGTAACAGTAGAACTCCAGAAATATAACATATTGAGCATGAATGTCTCAACAGGGATTAGAACACATTCTACGCACGAGTTGGTTATTCATAATAGTATAGGACAAGGCAAGAAACCAAACTCAGAATAAGCAATAGTAATAAGCATTCGAGCACATACATTAGCAGGCATGCTTAAGAAGGCAGAATCAAGGTAAAAAATAGACAAGTGGAACTACTAGAAGGCATAGAGCCTGAAGAAGAGCTCCAAACTTATGATGACATGTTGATTCATACAAATCTTAGAGACATAGATATGCAGAGCAGGAATACAAACGGAAAGAAATGAAATTGCTAGAGTCATAGATACATTACCAGTTACAGAAGAACAAGTAGAAAAACGAATAGTAGAACCCAGGAATCTCAGTGCGTCAGAGTTCCCAAGGGTTTTGAATGAACCCCGGGCAGTGCTCACACTCAGAAAGGTTTGAGAATTGAATTCCGGTGGCCTTGGCTATCAGCCGGCCAAAAGATCGAGCCTCATAATAGTATAAGATAAGATAGAATAGGAGGACAACTATAGTTTTTAGCGATTAAAGTATGTCCAAAGGGGAAATTGGGGAGGGGTTTATATAGTAGTCAAAATGAAAGGGTTGCGAACACGAAGAAGGCTAGGAGGGGGATGGCTGTAAAGCAGAAGGCCTTCGCGAATGCAAGGTGTGGAATGCGAATGTGAAGGGCAGGGTCAGCTGGCATCGCAAATGCGATAGGGAGGTCGCGAACACAAAGAAGAGCGGGCCTGGGCAGATTTGATTTAATCCGGGAATTGGCTCATTTTCTATCATTTTCACTTTGTTGGGAGATGTTTGGAGCTCTTGAAGAAGATATTTTCATCATCTATCATGAGGTAAGTTATTCCATTCGTTCTAAGTTAAATACATGAGTTATATATGGATTCAAACATGGAATGTTTTAGAAATTGCGGAATTTTGGAAGAAAACCTAGAATTTGTTATTTTTCTATTTTTGCCTATGAAGTTGGATTTTAAATTAGGAATAAATTATATATTTTAATTCGTGGTGTTATGGGTAATATTTATCTTAAAGAATTTTTATAATTCGGGCATGTGGGCCCGAGGTTCACTTTGTTGACTTTTGGAGTGAAGTTGAAGATTGTTATAAATTGTTACATTATAAGCATTGGAGTATATTTTGATTGATTTGCACGTTGTTTGGTTAGTTTTGGATTGATGGGCATTGGTTTGAGGTGTAAGGGAGGTATTGGGGCCGGTTATGGAACTTCGGAGTGCGGTAAGTCTCCTGTCTAATGTCACGACCCAAACCGATGGGCCTTGACGAGTGCCCGAGTCCTATATGTCGAACACCCCTTACCTTACGTCTAAGATATAAACATGAAATAGGGACAGGTCATGCATAACATCAGTCAATAAACTCTTGTATCGTGTGAATAACATACATGAGGAAACATGCCTAATATAATATATCAATAAATATATATATATGTGTATATATATATATATATATATATATATATATGCAGGATATGGTAGGGCGAGCTGATAAGGCTGCTATGGACAACTATATATCAAAATAGAAGCCGACAAGTCCACATACTATCTAACTATACATGACTATCTACATACCTCTAATGTAGTGTACAACTATATAAAGGACGGGATTGGGCCCCGTCATACCCATATAACAATAATATTGTACTAAAAACCAATAGTAGCTCCGGATCGAATGGAGCACACCAACTCTCGCTGAGCAAGGATCCTAAGAAGTGGAACCGTCAGCCTGTCTACTTGCACCTGCGGGCATGCAACCCAGGCCCCTAGGCAATAGGGGCATCAGTACGAATAATGTACCGAGTATGTAAGGCATAAAAATCAGTATATAAAAGACATGAAAGAAACATGGAGTAAAGGACTCAATCTCTAAGTCTGAATAGCTCTATGAATCATGAAACATTTGTAATGTCATGCATATGCATATAAATATCATATCATGCATAGGTATATGCGTACATAATATCATCAAGCCTCTGAGGGCATCCCATCATATCATCTCAGCCTCAGTGGGCGAAATCAACAACGTATACTAACTGATCAGGTGGTGGTGCGTATATAACGTCGTAACCTTTCCCCATACCCCATGTATATATAATATACACGTATATAACGCTATCTGGTCATGGGTCAATTTACATGTATAAATGAATGCAATGCATAAGAAGTAAGTCAATAAGATATCTCAGAATGTCATAAGATCAATATGCCTTCGGTTAATATCACGAAATAAAATTTACCAACTTACGTATTTTTTGAGACCCATGAATAGACGATATAATAATAGGACACATGGGGAATCAAGAAAATAGTCAACCCTAGTACTTCTAAGAATAGAGTCATTTGCAAAAGTAGCGTGATTGCTCGTTTCGTTTATCATATGGATCGTGCAAAAATGAAAGAAGGGTTAGCCTTAACATACCTTATAGAAATCTGTCCAAAAACAATGCTAAACTCATATCACTGCACCTTAATCCACAACAACGATAGTGAAGCTATTGGCAAGCTACGAATGACTCTCTCATTTATATAACGAAAGTAACTTAATCGATAACAAAACGGGCAATATTTACCCTGCTTTTACTGCTTCCTCAAGCCTACTATAGGTGAGACAACAGCACAATACAATCAGTAACTCAAAAACAACCTAACTACAATCTGAGACCTTTAATACAACAAAAAACCCAAATATACCATAACACACCCAATCAACAAGTTATCAATTAGCCTGAAATTGCAACGACGACCGACCAAGCCACTACCCTACCAAATGTGGTATTTCTCCAAATACTTTATCCTTCCAAACTCCATAAATCAGCAGCACAACATGCCAACACGAGTAGACTACAAAATAGTCCACTACAAGTGGAATAAATCAAACTCACGGCTTTCGATCGCCATCACGTGAGTTCTATCTATTAGGAAACAAATTTATCAACCTTCTTTGATATTTAAAATGCTTAAATACAGCAATTAGGTGTTTTCTTAACCTAGAGAGGCGGTATAATGATACTTACGTAGTAGGGATCGTTCTAATGTTATCGCCTCTTGATTTCATACCCGGGATGTTGATCTTTTTTGAAACCCTTGTAGAGAGCTTAAGGATAGGTTTATGGGGTTCTCTATTCATGTTCTATGGAAAAATGAAGAGAAAGACGACTTGAGACCTATATATATCAAACATTTGAAAAGTCAAAGAGGTGATAGCTTGGCAGCCTAGCATTGGCCCAACTTCAAATGCTCGTATCTTTTTATCCGGACGTTTTATGAATAAACGATTCAAAATTTTGGAAACTACATTCCAAGACCTTCAATTTGGTATATAGTATGTCCCAAAAATACCTCATATAATGCATGAAATGTATTGCTCCAAAAGCTTCATTACAAGGAAAATCCTTAGTCGATTGTTCCGCAACTTAAATCCGATTTTTCCCAAACTTTATATTTTATACAGTCATATTATGAATTTATACTCATTTAAATCATGCTTAACAAGTCTCATATTCATTATATGTCATCTTGGGACGCACAAGGTGTAACTATCTTCCCCCCCCCCCCCCAAGAAACATTCGTCCTCGAATGTTAAACTTCGAGAGATCTATAGAAATTTTTACAGAGTCTCCTCTGTAATGGTATTACTACCAACCTGTCACATAGAAAACCCAACAATTAAATGCCACATGGGGCCACAATCATGAATAACACCAATTGACACACACGACCAATGGCAGCAACTAACATAAAAATACAGTATTATATACGCACCTAAAGGTTGTGATGTCTCATCTGATCCTCCTCCGGAAGCGGAAACAAGTGAAGATACCTAGACTTCATGTCTTATTTAGCTTCCCAAGTCATCTCTTCCACATTCTTGTTTCTCCAAAATACTTTAACTGAAACTACGTCCTTCATTCTCAATCTTTGAATTTGTCTATCTAGTATAGCAATGGGAGCTTCCTCATATGATAGCTGCTATATGACTTGAACATCGTCAACTGGAACGACTCTTGAAGGATCTCTGATACACTTACAGAGCATAGACACATAATATACTGTATGTACTGACTCAAAGTTTGAAGGCAAGTCTAGCTCATATGCTACCTGACCTACTCTGCGTGCAATCTTATAAGGTCCAATTTACCGAGGGCTAAGCTTTTCTTTCTTACCGAATCTCATAACGCCTTTCATCGGTGATACCTTTAGGAATACCCAATCATCTACCTAAAACTCCAAGTCACGTCGTTGATTATATGCATAGGATTTCTGACGACTCTGAGTTGCTAATAGCCTTTCCCGTCTAAGCTTAATCATCTCAACTGCCTATTGTACCATCTCTGGTCCTACTAACTTAGTCTCCCCAACATCGAACCATCCAATAGGTGACCTACACTTCTGTCCGTAAAGAGCTTCGTATGGAGCCATCTAAATGCTGGAATGATAACTATTATTATATGCGAACTCAATAAGCGGAAGATGATCATCCCAACTACCCCTGAAATCTATCACACAAGCACCTAGCATATCCTCAAGTGTCTAAATAGTACGCTCAGCCTGACCGTCTATCTGGGGATGAACTGTTGTACTAAGATTTACCTAAGACCTCAATCCTTTTTGGAAGGACCTTTAGAAATTAGCTATAAACTGAGTACCTCTACTTGAGATAATAGATATAGGGACACCATGAAGTCATACTATCTCCTTAATGTAAGGCCTTGCATAATCCTCTGCTGAATACGTTGTCCTAACAGGTAGAAAATGGGCTGATTTTTTAAGTCTATCAACAATCACCCATATAGAATCGAAATTACACTGGGTACAAGGTAAGCCTATGATGAAATCCATATTAATTACTTCCCATTTCCAAGTTGGAATATTTATAGCTTGCAATAATCCACCGAGTTTCTAATGCTCAATCTTAACATGCTGACAATTAGGGTACTGTGCAAGAAACTTTGCTATATCCTTCTTCATTTCGTCCCGCCAGTATATTTCCCTAATATCATGATACATCTTCGTCGCTCCTGGATGAACAGAATATCAAGAATAGTGAGTTTCTCCCATAACCTGGTGGTGCAGCCCTGCCACATTAGGAACACATCCATCTCCTGCACTCAGAAATGGTGTCTTCTCCTTTTGAGGGGTTGTATCTCTATAATGAGCTAGTAGAAGGATCCTCATACTGGAATTCCTTCACTTAAGTTACTAAATAGGATATTGTCGTGTCCTGAATAGTAACTCCAGTATCACCTGAATCTAGTAATTGAACTCCAAGATTAGCTAGTTGATGAATCTCACGGGCTATATCACTCTTCTCTGGCTATAAATATGATAGGTTACCCATAGATTTATGGCTGAGGGCGTCGGCTACTACATTCGCCTTCCCTGGATAGTATAAAATATCAGCATCATAGTTGTTCAGTAGCTCCAACCATCACCTCTAACGTACATTCAATTCCTTTTTCTTGGAGATATATTGAAGGCTTATATGATCCGTATAGATATCAACATGTATGCCATATAAATAGTTCCTCCACATCTTTAGTGCATGAATCACCGCGGCTAACTCTATATCATGGGTCAGGTAATTCTTCTCGTGCTTTCTTAGTTGTCTAGAATCATAAGCTATAACCTTACCATGCTACATCAGTACACAACCCAATTTTAAGGCCCCATAAACGTTTACCAAAAAACTGACATTTTGTGGTGCCGAGGTAAGCTAATGTATTTCAGTGCATCAAGGAGTTGAAGGAAAACGTTTGCAGAACATGGCAGTTATGCGGTCCACTACGCGACCGCAACAGTAGTTTCTGGATAGCTGATCGGCCGCGGATTGAAGCAGAAATATTTACCAATTTTGAGGACCATTATGCGGCCCATTATGCGGCCGCAGAACCGGTATGCAGGACGCAGATCCCATCGCAGATCCTGCATGAGGAATTTCAGAAGGATGTTTTACGGTCCATTATGCGATCGCAGAATTTGTCTGCGGACCGTATACCTGTCGCAAAGTGAAACAAAAACGCCCAGTTCTGGAATGCCATTATGTGGCCCATATTGCGGACCGCAGAAGCGTTATGCGGTCTCATATGCGACCGCAGATCTGCATCGGGGCTTCATTTTTCCAATTTTATAACCCGACCCCCATTTCATTTATCTAGCCTGAGGGTTCATTTTTGGGGGATTACCTGACATTTTAGAGCGAGGAGAGAGCTATTCTAGAGAGAGAGAAGGAAGGGACTAAGGATTTCACTACTCTAGTTTGATCAAACCTTGGAATTCCATCAAAAGGAACTTGTTAGGTCTTCAAAAAGGTTAGAATTTCTTCCCCCAATTCTTCAATTTTGGGTTTGGGTTGATTATGGGTGATGAGGGTAGATTTATCACATGCATGAACTTATAGAGACTGTGGGGAAGTTGTTGAACCATCTTGAGTGGTTTTGTTCATGCATTAGTTGAGGGAAGGTAGGGTCATTAGTTTAGCGACCGCAGAATTTGTCTGCGGACCGTATACCTGTCGCAAAGTGAAGCAGAAACGCCCGGTTCTAGAATGCCATTATGCGGTCCATATTGGGGACCGCAGAAGTGTTATGCGGTCCATATTGCAGACCGCAGAAGCGTTATGCGGTCTCATATGCGTCCGCAGATCTGCACCGGGGCTTCATTTTTCCACTTTTATAACCCGACCCCCATTTCATTTATCTAGCTTGAGGGTTTATTTTTGGGGGATTACCTGACATTTTATAGAGAGGAGAGAGCTATTCTAGATAGAGAAAAGGAAGGGACTAAGGATTTCACTACTCTACTTTGATCAAACCTTAGAATTCCATCAAAAGGAATTTTCTAGGGCTTCAAAAAGGTTAGAATTGCTTCCTCCAATTCTTCAATTTCAGGTTTGGGTTGATTATGGGTCATGAGGGTAGATTTATCACATGCATGAAATAATATAGACTGTGGGGAAGTTGTTGAACCATCTTGGGTGGTTTTGTTCTTGAATTAGTTGAGGGAAGGTTGGGTCATCAGTGTAGCAGCTCTTGCCATACGAATTCCTCTAATCATGCTTGTAATTCTAACCACTCTTATAGATTAACATCGTTAGAAGTTTTGAGACGTTATTGTTACACCAAGGAAAGCTATTTCGAGGTATGAAGGCTAAACGCTTCTTCTAGTGTCGAAATTATCGAATCCTTGCAAAACTCCATCATGTGTCGTCGAACTTGAAACACTGTTGAGGTGGGATGTTCAAGCAGTAAATGTTTTCCAAAATTGCATAACGTGTCCGAGCCCTCATGTGTAAAAGATTTCTATTGTGACTTAGTTATGTTATACCCCTTTTGGGAAGAAAACCTTGCATGAAGTCGATTGGATCAAACCCTTATTTCTTATATGATGAATCTTATGAACTCATATTTATGTTAAGGCCAAAGGTGCTAAAGGGATTGATTCGAAAGGAAATCTTTTGTACAAACTGTTATTGTTTTGAGATACCAAGTTGTGGTTACACCTCCACCCGCATATATTGAGGTGAGGCAACATGGCCGCTTTGTGTAGAGTTGTGGAATTGTGGTTACACCTCCACTCGCATACATTGGGGTGATGCAGCATGGCCACTTTGTGTAGAGTTGTGGTATTGTGATTACACCTCCACCCGCATGCATTGGGGTGAGGTGGCAGGGCCACTTTATGTAAAGGTGGTTGTAGAGGATCCCCGACTTGAAATTTATAAATGTTATTCGAAGTTCTTAATAAATTTGTTTTGACTTTAACGACTATCTAAGCCCTATTATTCTTACCATGATTCATCATATTCATGTTGTATTTCCAAGTCCTTGAATAGGTGTTTTGGTTTTCATACTAGTAGTATTCGACATGTACTAACGTCCCTTTTGCCGGGGGCGCTGCATCTTTAATGGATGCAGGTGGTTCCACGACGGGAGGCATTGACCAGTGATAGCGCTACACTCTCTTCCCGACTGACTTGGTGAGCCCCACTTTATTTCGGGGCCGTGCATCTTTTGTTCCGTGTGTATTATGTTTTGAGGTATAGCCGGAGCCTTGTTGCCGGCAATATCATTGTACTATTTTGTATCTCTTAGAGGCTCCGTAGACATAGTATGGATTGTGTACTGGTGTTGGGAAAGTCAAGCTAGTAATGTTGTATATGTATCACATGTTCCACTTCAAACTATGAAAGTGTTTGTATTTTGAGACTTAAAAATGGAGAAACAATGGTAATGGAGTTTGGGTTGTTTATGAAATCATCTTAGTGTTTAATTAAAAGAATAGATCTCCTTTTTATTCAAGGATGATTTGGGTAGAAGGAAATCTAACAGGCTTGCTCGGCCGGTTCATCTCGGTTGAGCATCGGTCACGCTTCCTAAGGTCGGGGCGTGACACCAATCCAACACCCAAAGCGTCAATAGATAACATAACCATCGTTTCCCACTGGGAGTGTAAGAACCGGTGCTGAAGTCAATTTGACCTTCAATGCCTGGAAACTCCGCTCGCAAGCGTCAGTCCACTGAAACGTAGTTGCCTTCTAATTCAACTTTGTCAATGGTGGTGAAAGAGAAGAAACGCCCTCTACAAATCTCCTGTAATAACCCGCCAAACCCAGGAAGGTACGAACCACTGTCAGTTTCGTGGGTCTAGGCCAAGGCTTCACTAACTCAATCCTCTGTGCATCAACCCAGATACCCTCACCTGAAATAATATGTCCAAGGAAAGCTACAGAATTCAACAAGAATTCACATTTAGAGAATTTTGCGTACAACTTCCTTTCTTGTAGAACTCTGAGCACAATATGAAAATAAACTACATGCTCAGCCTCTAAACTGGAGTAAACCAAAATAGCATCTATAAATACAATCACAAACAGATCTAGAAAGGGTCTGAACACACGGTTCATCAAGTCCATGAATACTGTTGGGGCATTGGTCAAACCGAATGACATAACACAAAACTCAAAGTGTTTGTATTTGGTCCTGAATGTTGGCTTCGGAATATCTTTCTTTTTAACCATTACCTGATGGTACCCACACCTCAAGTCTATCTTCGAGAAACACATGGCAACCTAGAACTAATCAAATAAATCATCAATCCTCGGGAGCAGATACTTATTCTTGATCGTCGCCTTATTCAACTACCTGTAATCAATACACATCCACAAGGACCATCTTTCTTTCTTACAAATAACACATGTGCTCCCCACGGTGATGTACTAGGTATGATAAAGCCTTTTTAAAGCAAATCCCTCAGTTGTTCTTTCAACTCTCTCAGCTCTACAGGTGCCATTCTATGATGAGGAATAGATATCGGCTGAGTATCTGGTAATATATTAATAGCAAACTCAATCTCCCGCTCTGACGGAAGGCGTGGAAGCTCATCAGGAAAAACATCGGGAAAATCATTAACCACCGGGATAGACTGAAGGGTCGGTGACTCTGCTTTAATATCATGTACCCAAACTAAGTGATAAATATAGCCCTTTCTGATCATCTTCCTTGCCTTGAGATAGGAAATAAATCTACCTCTCGGCGATGCAGTATTACCTTTCCCTTCTAGAACTGGCTCCCCTGGAAAGTGGAAGCGAACCATCTTTGATCTACAATCAACGTTAGCGTAATAAGAAGCCAACCAATCCATACACATTATAACACCAAAGTCTACCATATCTAACTCAGTCAGGTCTGCTACTATAGAACGACAATAAACTACTACTATACAATCTCTATATACCCGTCTAGCTATCACTGGATCACCAAAAGCTGTAGACACCTCGAAAGGTTCAATCAACTTAGGTTTTATCCCAAACTTACTAGCAACCAACGGATTGACGTATGCTAAGGTGGAACGCGGATCAATCAATGCATATATATCACATGAGGAGACTGATAACATACGTGTAACAACATCAGGTGACGACTCCTGATCCCGTCAACCCACTAATGCATAAATGCGGTTCTGAGGACCGCTCGAGCTAGATGCTCCACTTCAACCTCTACCACGACCGATTGGTTCCTGTGAATCTTGCCTAGGGAGCGTACTGATGATGACGAACTAGCTACAGATCACGCTGGCTGAACTATACCTGGACCACCTCTCATCGAACAATCTCTCATAACATGGCCTAGATAACCACAAGTATAACAAACACACAACCCCACAAGGAACTGCCCGACATGTTGCTTACTATATTGAGCATATCGTGGCAAGGGCAGCCTCATCTGACTTGACTCACCCCTATACTCAGAACTAGAGGTCCTAGAACTCTAACTGGGCCTTGAATATGTTGAGCGATCAAACCTCCTACCGGCAAACTAAGGGGGTGCACTAGGCGATGGCTGGGATGGATACCTCGGGTACTGTTGTCTCTGACCACCTCAAAACTCACTAGAAAAACCTGAAGATATCGCTCTCTTACTTTGTCCCCTATCACGCTCAAGATCAGCGCTTTGCTTCTGCTTATGCTCCTTTACACCCTGAGAGTATGGCTGAATACAAGAAATATCAAGTCCTAGCTGAAGTGAGACCGACATACAGCCATTAAGCAGGTGCGGCTCCAACCCCATCACGCACCGGTAAACCCGATCCTCCATCTTAGCTATAATAGTGGGAGCATACCTAGCCAAAGAATCAAATAGAAGGCTGTACACCCGAACACTCATATTACCCTGTCGTAGGGTCAAGAACCTATCAACTCTGGCCTATCTAAGCTCTTGTGGCAAATAATGATGAAGAAAAGCCTCTGTAAACTCCTGCCATACTACTGGAAGGGCATCCTTACCTCTGGATAACTCCCAAGACTCGTACCAATTAACTGCAACATCCCAAAGTCTATAGGAAGCTAGCTCAACTGACTCAGACGCAGTAACCTTATTACCCTCAAAGTCCTCTGCATCAAATCGATAAATACTTGAGGGTCCTCATTTGGATCTGCTCCAGTGAATACTAGAGGGTCCAAATTAATGAATTCTCGAACCCTCGTAGTGATGGCCCTATCTGCATTACCAATACCTACCTCCTGGCGCTGAGCCTTTGTGGCCACTAATTGAGTCAATAGCCAAATAACATCTCTCATCTCCTGACCCGGTGCATTTGGCTGAGGAACTAGGGGTACTGGGGTAGGCTCTAGAGCTAGTGCCCCTCGGATCTCCTCTTGAGGGGGCAGGGTATGTGAAGTTTGAGATAGAGTCTCACTCTGAGACTCTCCCCCAGCCGTGCTAAGCCATGGTGCTCGACTCATAGTCTAATCAGCCACAGACTTGCTCTTCTGGGTAGTTGTAGACTTCTTAGGCATCGTTGAAAACATAACATATCGTTAGGAAAATGAATCCTGATATTGCACGATCTAAGATAAGAAGGGAGAATAACATTCTATATGTCCTGCAGCCTCTTGTTTATAAGTGTGGTACACAACATTCTCATAAACAAGACTCTACAAGACACAGTCTGTAGACAAGCCTATAATGGAACTGCTCTGACACCACTTTTTTCATAACCCAAACGAATGGACCATGACGAGTGCCCGAGTCCTACCTGTCAAACACCCTTAAGCATAAGTGTAAGATATAAACATGAAATAGGGATAGGTCATGCATAACACTAGTCAATAAACTGCTGAATCATGTGAATAACATACGTGAGGAAACATGCCCAAAAGACATATATACATATAAATATATATTTGTAATATGGTAGGGCGAACCGACAAGGCTGCTATGGACAACTATATATAAAAATAGAAACCGACAAGGCCACATAATATACAACTAATAGTATGACCCTTGAACAGACGATATAATAATATATCATATAGGGAATCAAGAACATAGTCAACCCTAGTACTTCTAAGAATAGAGTCATTTGCGAAAGTTCCGTGTTTGCTGGTTTCGTTGTATCATATGGATCATGAAAAAATGAAAGAACGGTTAACCTTAACATACCTTATAGAAATCTGTCCAATAACAATGCTAAACTCGGCTCACTGCACCTTAATCTACAACAATGACAATGAAGCTATTGTCAAGCTACGAATGACTCTCTCATTACATAATGAAAGTAACTTAATCTATAACAAAACAAGTAGCATTTCCCCTGTTTTTGTAGCTTCCTCAAGCCTACTATAGGCGAGACAACAACACAATACAATCAGCAACTCAAAAACAACCTAACTACAATTCGGGACCTTTAATACAACAAGAACCCCAAATATACCATAACACACCCAATCAACAAGTTGTCAATTAGCCTGAAATTGCAACGACGAGCGACCAGCTCAGTACCCTACCAAATGTGGCATTTCTCCATACTATTTATCCTTCCAAAATCCATATATCAGCAGCACAAGAGGGCAACACGAGTGGACTGCAAAACGGTCCACTACAAGTGGAATAAATCAAACTCACGGCTTCTGATCACCGTCCCGTGAGATCTAACTATCAGGAAATGAATGTATCAACCTTCCTTGATATTTAAAAAGCTTAAATACAGCAAGTAGGTATTTTTTGTTAACCATTAATTACCTTCCAAAACTCAAACTACAAATAAAAGGAGAGGCGGTATAATGATACTTACGTTGTAAGGATCGTTCTAATGTTGTCGCTTCTTAATTTCGTACCCGGGATATTAATCTTTTTTGAAACCCTTGTAGATAGCTTAAGGATATGTTTATGGTGGATATCTGTTCGGTTTCTATGGAAAAATTAATATAAAGACGACTTAAGACCTATATATATCAACTTTTGAAAAGTCAAAGAGGTGTTAGCTTGGCACCCTAGCATTGGACCTTATTCAAACGCTCATATCTTTTTATCCGGATATTGTATGAATGAACGGTTAAGAGTGTTGGAAACTAAATTCCAAGACCTTCAATTTGGTATATAATATGTCTCAAAAAGACATCATATAACACATGAAATGTATTGCTCAAAAAGCTTTATTACAAGGCAAATCATTAGTCAGTTTTTCCGCAACTTAAATCTGATTTTTCCCAACCTGTATATTTTATATCCAAACATCATATACAGTCATATTATGAATTCATACTCATTTAAATCATGATTAAAAAGTCCCATATTCATTATACGTCACCTTGGGACGCACATGGTGTAACATCTAACTTTGTGAGGGGAAAACTACCCCGTAGGTATTAAAATTATTATGTGCTACTAGTTGTGGGTGCTATGTACACACGAGGTGATGAGAGTCCACACGTAGCTGAAAGCATGTTTATGTCCGTGTAGACTTAGGACTTTACCATCTAATATTTGAATTATTTAAACTCATTTTGCTAACTTAATTAAGTGAATTCATAATTGAAATTGATTTGGGAATATATTAGGCCGAGCTTTATAGCCTTGAGTTGTCTGGCGACATATTTGATAAACGGTAAAAGCCATGTTTACTTTATGCTCTTGTACTTGTGTTGTACGTGCATGACTCGTAGTTTGATATGTTTCTTCCTTTCTAGTGTATCGGGACGAACGCCTTGGTAGTATATTGAGATGCATCTCTGGTTCACGCCGATCGACCCTCGGCAGTGTACACACCACTCTGGATCGGGTCATACAACCTCTGCATAATCATGCATGATACCGCTAAGATTATGAATGTTCATGATATTCCCCTTTAATTGAGACCTGGCATTTATATGGTATTCCTTATCTGTTTGAGATTGCACTTGATATCTTTGATCTGTTGTGATAACATAGGAGATTTGAGAGATTTGGACAACTAGTAAGTGTTGATGTCGGCCCCTCATCACTACTTCTCTGGGGTTAGGCTAGATACTTATAGGGTACACATTTATTTACGTACTCATGCTACACTTCTGCACTAAATGTGCAGGATCTGACATGTTCATTTGATGGTCATCTTGGCGCGTAGGTGCATCTACTGAGGAGACTTTATGGTGAGCTGCATTCTAGGCTACGTATCGTAGCCCACGGAGTCTCCATCATATTATTTACTTTATCCTGTATAATTTACATTCTAGACAGAGGTTGAATTATTATTATTGTACTCCTTAGTAAATGCTCATGCACTTGTGATATCGGGTTTTGCGATATTCTAGAACTTGCTTGTGGTTTTGCTTAGCATTGACCCACTTTTATTATTTATTCTATTTAAACTGTAAGTATCCATGATTTTAATGTGTCAATTTCTTTACCTAATAAAAATTCACGATTTTGAAAATAATAAAATGATTAATTAAGTTGGTACTTCGTTGTTGGCTTGCCTAACAACGACGTTGGGCGCGATCACGACCTATAGTGGGAATTGGGTCGTGATAACTTGGTATTAGAGCATTAGGTTTACTTGGGTCTCACAAGTAATGAGCAAGTCTAGTAGAGTCTTGCGGATCGGTACAGAGATGTCTGCATTTATCTTCGAGAGGCTACAGGGCTGTTAGGATCACTTCCTTTCTTCATTCCTCATCGTGCGATTTGATTTCATTAGAGCTTATACCTTCATTTGCTTCCTACTCATTCCCATACGATGTTGAGCACGTGTTATCAATTGTGCATCAAGGAGTCGTAGTGGTGTTGTAGATGTGGTGCATGATGTTTCTCCTTGCGTATTCGGGCAGACTATTATCGTCGCCTTGTGGAAGAGAATTGTGTCATTTAGCTTAGTGTTAGTGTTGCCCACAAATTTGAGGTTATGCACTGTGTACTATGATGTTCATGCGAAGTTATCACGCAGTGCTGGTGTAAGTGGTAGGGTGCTTATTTATGTGTCGCGACATTGAATGACTCAAAACAAGGATTACTCAATTCATGGTTTAGAGGTTTGACATTTAATTCCAGCGGAGGAAAGGCAATCAGACTATGGATGATCAAGCCCTTATTGACAGAGTAGCGTGGCTTGATATTTTCGGACATGGTGGAATTCTAATGTGTGATGTGGTGTCTTCGTCCTTGTTGGCACGCATTAAGGCTAATCAGTGTATGGTATCCTTTGATTTTTCCTTCGGGGCATGGGGTTGTGGAATGGTGTATAAGTAGCGATTGTCAAAAATGGCAGTGTATGGCAGCTTTTGAGATGAATTAGTGTTTCTAACATTGATGGCTCGAGAGAGATGATCTTTATGGAGGCTTAGAGTTGGTGGAAATTTATTTGTTCGGGTTCTACAAAGATAGATTGTGATCTGAGGTAGTATTTTGGCAGTGAAGGAGGAGGAAAGACATGGTGGGAGGTGTCTTGTGGTGGTTGAATTACTAGCAGGTCAAGTATGAACAATAAAGGTCGAGAACTATGGAAATTTGTTCCGGGTTGGACGACTGCTTGTATGTGTCATGAATAGGGATATTGTGGATCTATGAAAGGTTATTGGCCTAGTATGGAATGATCGGGATCGGCTTGACTTGTATCGGTAGATCTAATGTGAATGTATGCTCTACAGCAGGTCGAATGTGTTCATTTAGCATAGCATCGCTTATGGAGGAGTCTTCAGGCATTGGATGTTATTCCTGTCGTCACTTCTCATATGTAATACTCTACTATGCCATATGGGTTGTGAGGCAGCTCGATTTATCACGCAGGTGTTGTGATCCCGTGTAGCTTGTGGTGTTATATGAGCAAGATGGCTCTCGAGCTATAGTTCAATTATTGCACCTTAGTCGCGCTTGTGTTTTGTAGTGCATAGCACTATCCGTCTCCCAGGGTTATATTTATGCATTTGGCATGCTTGTGATCGATATTCGAGCATTTCATGGGTATGAGCATTATGGATTGATGGGTATTTCCTTATTGATTGGCATATGTGGATTGGGTGGCACGCCGCCACGGGCATCGTGTTTGGATCGGGTTACACCCCGCAACGGTATCATGTTTGGATCAGGTTGCACGCCGCAATGGTGTCATGTGTGGATTAGATTTCATGCCGGATTAGTGAGATGTTGAGTACGGTTCATTATACTTATTTTGTGAGCCTTGTTTCTCATCACTGAGATAGCTTCATAGCATTTGTATGGCTGTGTTATTCATTACACGGGATCAATAGTTCTTTGCCAGAGTTCATTCTTCCTTATAGGTCGTATTCGAGTTGTAGCTTGTTGAGGCATTGGTGGCGGCATATGAGATTTTTGACGGTGATTGAAGTGGCTTATTGCCTGGGTGGCTTGTACTGGGTGACAAGAGATAGCTGGAATTGGAATCAGTGCAATCGGACTTGCATAATGTATGTTAGATGGAAAATGTCACTAATTAGAGTAGAATGAGGTAGTGGTTCTTTCAAGCGGAGAAACTCCCTGAGTGGTTGATGTGGCAGGTGATTATGAGTTTCTATACATGTCTTTCATCGTGGCAGTATTGCGAGAGTTGGAATAGGACTTATATGTGTTATGAGGTGTATTATGGGCATCAGATTAGTGAATTTGCAGCTGCTACAGTTGGGGGATGTGTGATTACAACATGGATGGCTGATCATGTTTTGGGTTCAGCGTATTGAGATTGATACAATGTTCGTATGTTAGAATCAGGCCTCGTAGTGAATTCTGGATGTTAGAATTTGGTCCTAATGCTTTTGACCTAAGGTAAAAGGGAGAATATTCAGTATGACTCAAGCTAATATGTTCACGTGGGTTATGGTGGTATGAATAGGTGCATGAGGTGTTAAACAACAATTTTGGACAACTCTAGAGCAGTTCTTGGCACATTCGAGGACAAATGTATGTTTAAGTGGGGGAGAATGTAACGACCCGACCGATCGTTTTGAATTCTAGCGCGTTATTCGGTGGTTTGAGGCCTTGAGTAGCTTCACCTTATGTATTATGACTTGTACGCATAGTCAGAATTGAATTTCGGAAAGTTCAGAGTTGATTTGGAAGGAAAATTTTCAATTGGGAAGATTTAAGTTGGAAGAGTTGACTAAGGTTTGAATTTTTGTAAACGACCTCGGAATCGGGATTTGAAGGTTCCAATAGGTTCGTATGATGATTTCAAACTTGGCCGTATGTTCGGGTTGAGGTAGTCCGGGAGCATTTCGGCACTTATTATGGAAAGTTGGCATTTTGAAGGATTTAGAATTTTCTAGGTTTAGTTTGAAGTGGACTTTGGTGTTATTGTTGTCCGTTAAGAATTCCGAGCCTTGGAATAGGCTCGTATCATGATTTATGACTCGTACGTAAAGTTTGGCGTCATTCCGGAATGGTTAAGTATGAATCGGATGCGTACGTCGAAGTTGGAATGTTTGAAAGATAAAAGAAGGATTTTGATCGGAAATTTGTAGTTTGTATGTTGTTTTGTGTGATTTGAGGCTCGAGCAGGTGCGTGTCATGTCTTGGGACTGGTAGGTGTGGTTGGACGGGGTCCCGGGAGGGGGGGGAGGGGGCTCGAGTGTGTTTCGGGGTGGTTTCGTGCCAAGTTTGGATGAATTGTTGTAGTTGGTGTGCTAGTGTGCTTCGCGATCGCAAAGGTAGTCCCACAATCATGAAGAAGGCTAGTAAGGGCCTGTTGTTTTTCTCTACGCGAACGCGAGCAGGCTCACACGAACGCGGAGAAGGAAATGGCCCTACTTCGCGAATGCATATGCTTCATCGTGAAGGTAAAGAAGGCTGGGCGGGGGATGGCTGTGAGACAGAAGGCCTTCACGAACATGAGGTGTGGATCGTGAACGCGAAGGGCAGGGTCAGCTGGGCATAGTGAACGCGAAGGATAAATGGGAAGCTGAGAGGAGATGGCCTTCGCGATCGCGGGGCTGTTTTCGCAATTGCGAAGAAGAGTTGGCATGGGCAGATCTGATTTAATGTGGGAGTTGGCTCATTTTCTTTCATTTTCACTTTGTTAGTCGATTTTTGGAGCTCTTGAAGAAGGGATTTTCATCATCTATCATGAGGTAAGTTATTCCACTTGTTGTAAGTTAAATATATGAGTTATGTAAGGATTCGAACATGGAAATTTGTAGAAATTGTGGGATTTTGGAAGAAAAGCTAGAATTTGATATTTTGGATTTTAACCCATGAAATTAGGAATAAATTATATATTTGAGTTCGTGGTGTTATGGGTAATGGTTATCTTCAAGCGGTTTCGGAATCCGGCACGTGGGCCTGAGGGTTGACTTTGTTAACTTTTCGAGCGGAGTTGAGGATTGTTATAAATTGTTAAATTATAAGCATTGGTGTATATTTTGATTGATTTACACGTTGTTTGGCTAGATTCGGATTGATAGGCATAAGTTTGAGGTGTAAGGGAGGCGTTGGAGCGGGTTATGGAACTTTGGGGCGAGGTAAGTCTCGTGTCTAACTTTGTGAGGGGAAACTACACCGTAGGTATTAAAATTGTTATGTGCTACTAGTTGTGGGTGCTACATAGGCACGAGGTGACGAGAGTCCATATATAGATGAAAGCATGTTTATGTCCGGGTAGACTTAGGACTTTATCATGTAATATTTGAATTATTTGAACTCATTTTGCTAGCTTAATTAAGTGAATTTATAATTGAAAATGATTTGGGAATATATTAGGCCAAGCTTTATCTCCTTCAGTTGTTTGGCGGCATATTTAATAAATGGTAAAAGTTATGTTTACTTTATGCTCATGTACCTGTGTTGTACGTGCGTGACTGGTAGTTCGATAGGTTTCTTCTTTTCTTGTGGATCGGGCCAAACGCCTCAGTAGTATATTGAGATGCATCTCTGGTTCACGCCGATCGACCCTTGGCAATGTGCACACCACTCTGGATCGGGCCGTACGACCTCAACATAATCATGCGTGATACCGCTAAGATTTCGAATGTTCATGATATTCCCCTTTGATTGAGACCTGGCATTCATATGGTATTCCTTATCCGTTTGAGATTGCACTTGATATTTCTGATCTGTTAAGATAGCATAGGAGATTTGAAAGATTTATTTTGTTAAAAGAAATTGTTGGAGGATTATGCTAGTTACCGTTTTACCTCATTATTACAGTTGTGCTTCATACCTATTTATGCTTTATCATACTGATTTACTGGACCACTAGTAAGTGTCGATGTCGACCCCTCGTCACTACTTCTCCGGGTTTAGGCTAGATACTTTCTGGGTACGCATTGATTTACGTACTCATGCTACACTTCTGCACTAAATGTGCAGGATCTGACAAGTTTATTTGGTGGTAATCTTGGCGAGTAGGCGCAACTGCTGAGGAGACTTTATAGTGAGCTGCATTCTAGGCTACGTATCGCTGCCCACCGAGTCTCCATCGTGTTATTTACTTTGTCCTGTCTAATTTACATTCGAGGCAGAGGTTGAATTATTATTATTGTACTCCTTAGTAAATACTCATGCACTTATGATATCGGGTTTTGGGATATTCTAGAACTTGCTTGTGGTTTTACTTAGCATTGACCCACTTTTATTATTTATTCTATTTAATCTGTAAGTATCCATGATTTTAATGCGTCAATTTCTTTACCTAATAAAAATTCGCGATTTCGAAAATAATAAAATAAATAATTAAGTTGGTAATTCGTCATTAGATTTCCTAACGGCGACGTTGGGCGCCATCACGACCTATAGGGGGAATTGAGTCGTGACATACCTGGTAAACTCGACAAGATCCCCAAAACTGGAGAACATGGCAAGATATGGCGGAATACTTCATGAATCGCTTTCGATTAAACACAAATATCACTCCCGATAGGTTCGCACTCGTAAACCTGCAGAAAAAGCCATCCGACTAATTCCAAGAATATGCACGTCGGTGGAGGTGAGAAGCCTCCACGGAACAACCTCCATTGGGCGATAGTGAATTAACCAGATATTTCATCAGGGCCTAGGAAGGGATATACTTTGAAACAATAATGGGAATGATGGGACAGAAATTCCCCGAAGTGGTCAAGATAGGAGACTTCTTAGAAGATGGTATAAAATATGGAAAAGTACAAACCATGATTGCACTGCAAGCGGCCAGCAAGGCAATCCAATCAGGGTCAATTGGTAGCGGAAACAAGAAAAAAGAAGAAGTCTTGGCAGTCGTCTCTTACTATCAACCCTTCCCACATCATGGAAACACTTCTTATTCCGCGAATAACGACCCCCTTACGCTCCAGTCTACAATACCCAGCCATATTACCACCCCAACCTCAATATAACCTTCATCGAGCCCATAACAACCCGAACCCACAACGACCATACGCCGATGACCAAAACTGACCCACCTATGCACCACGCCCTCGTCCCAATTTTGAAGAGAAGGGTCCCAAATATTATACCCCGATTGCTGAGCCTCTGGCCCAATTGTTCGAAATATTGAGGAGAGCAGGATTGATATATCCAGTGGAAGGAAGGGTTCCTGAGTATCCCTCAAAGTATTTTGATGCAACCAAAAGGTGCGTGTACCATTCAAATATGCATGGGCATGTTATTGAACATTGTTTTAAGATGAAAAATCAGATTGAAAAATTGATCAAAAGCAGAGCCATTCAATGCACTCCGACTCTGCCTAATGTGAATCGCAATCCACTGGAGAATCACCAAAATCAGGGGGTGAACATAATCACCTTGGACAACAAATATTATTTGAAAGGAATTATTGTCATAATAGGAAATGCAGAGTCCGCAAGGATCCCACCGCAAAGGACTTCATGATCACAGTACAAGTAAGACCCACGGTGATGGTTCAGACTTATCAACGACAACCTGCCATTGCTACAGGGGATGAAGAGAGTCATGAATAAAAAACAATCCCATTGATATACTAGCAAAATGGGAAGGCCTAGATGACAGAATCTGCAGCAGCCCACAGTATGACTAGATCAGGGAGATGCTATGCTCCTGAAGATGCAAATCGAGGGAATTTAGGAAGAGATCAGTTCCAAAGAAGGAACATAACAGACCCCGAAGCCGCATAATTTCAGAAGAGAATGTAGACCAAAGAATACTCCGTGGAGGAGCAGTTGAAGAAAACTCCGGCGCAAATATACATCATGGACTTGCCGATGAGCTCCGACAGTCATAAGGATGCCCTGATGAAAGTACTAAGTGGGGTAAGTGTGCCAAGCAACACCACCGGTGAAGTGTTGGCTGCAACAATTGGGAAACTGGTCAAAGAAAATATGATCCCTTTCAGAAGAGACGAGCTTGCTGTCGAAGGCGTGAGTCATAACAAAGCTCTTCATATCACTGTCAAATGTAGGGACAAGGTTGTTTCCCGAGTACTAGTTTATGGAGGGTCATGAGTCAACATATGTCTGCTCTCTACTCTGCGGGATTTGGGAATCCATCTTAGGGAAGTCAAGGAAAGCCACATGGGGGTAAGGGCTTCGGATGGTTTGCAGAATGATGTTATTGGATAAATTTATTTGGCTTTGCAGATCGGATAGGTTGAATTTTCCATATTGTTTCAATCGATGGATATTTCTTATTCATACAACTTGCTGTTGGGAAGACCTTGGATACACATGGCACGGGCCATCCCATCCACCTTACACCAATGCATTAAATTTGAATGGGTATGTCAAGAGATCGAGTTACATGGTGAATTGGGCCAATCAACTTATTTGGAGCACGCAATCCCGTTCATTTAAAGGATAGACCGAGTTGATTTCCATGTAGTGGAAATCATGCAGACCACCAAAATAGAAGAGACTAAACAAAAATTGGGAATGCAGTCACTGCATAGATCCAAGATGGCCATGAGGGAGATGATGAAATACGGATAAAGACCAGGAATCGGGCTAGGATCCAAGTCAGACGGAATTGCAGAGCCAATTAAACCAAATGGGCATAAAGGAATGGCTGGCATAGGATATCAGCCCCCGATGGGGAAAACTCATACCGGTAGATCCGGGAAAAAGACTTTTGTGCCAGAGCAAGTTTTGGGTATGGGCCAAAGTTCAGCACCATAAGATGATATCATCGATGGAATGGGGAGGCTGTTCATGGCTATGATTGAAAAATGTTATGAAGGGACTAACATCAAGACACCGACCAACAAAAATGCCGAACCAGGAGAAGATCTGCGGAATTGGACCGCCAGTCCATCTTTGGTTCGCTGGGAGTCCTGGTAGTGTGGAACTGTAAAAGTTTTCTTTTGAAAAGTGCATGGTCAATTGAGGCCTACATCGTGTCTGTACCTTTTTGTCATTTGCCTCTTTGAAAGCTTAGACGTTCATCTTTTGATGAAATAAAAGAATAATTTTCTTAAAATATTGCAACTTTAGTTACCGCTTCATTTATACTTTGTTTTCCTTTTCAGTTATCAAAATGATAAAAATCCGCGTTCTGTCATTGTGACAAGTAACGAAACAGCCAAGCGAAATGACCCAGATTATGAAGAATACGATAAGAGTACGATGCCAGACAATCTCCCACAAGAGATCGAACAGCTAGAGAGTCAGACAAAGCCTAACCTTGAAGAAACAGAAGTGGTCAATCTCAAAAGTAATGAAGATGTGAAAGAAACCAGAATTAGCATTCATCTAGAAACCGAGTAGAGAGAAACCAGGTTAAACTCCTCCGACAATACATCAATGCATTTGCATGGTCGTATGATGACATGCCTGGATTAAGTACTAGCATTATCTCACATCGACTTCCTACCTATCTCGCCAGACTGCCGGTCAAGCAAAAACCGAAAACATTCAAGCCCAATTTGAGTCTGAGGATAAAGAAGGAAGTAACCAAGCTGATAAAGGCTAATGTGGTAAGGGTCACCAATTATCCTAGATGGTTGGCAAATATCGTCCCAATACCCAAGAAAGATGGGAAGATCAGGATATGTGTGGATTACCGAGATCTCAACAAAGCTAGTCCAAAGGACTATTTTCCTTTACCAATTATCCACATCCTCTTCGACAACTACGCGAAGCATGAACTGCAGTCGTTCATGGATTATTTTGCTGGATAACATCAGATCTTGATGCATGAGGAAGATGTAGAAAAGACAACCTTCACCATACCTTCGGGGGTTACTGTTATAGAGTCATGTCGTTCAGTCTTAAGAACACCGGTGCCACTTACATGAGGGCCATGACGACCCTTTTTCACGACATGATTCACAAGGAGATTGAAGTATATGTGGATGACATCATCATCAAGTCCCGAAAGAGTTTAGAAGAATTAGACGATTTAATGAAATTTTTCGAGCACCTGTGGAGGTACAACTTGAAATTGAACTCTGCAAAATGCGCCTTCAGAGTCCCTGCTGGAAAATTGTTAGGCTTCAACGTAAAAAGAAAAAGGATAGAACTGGACCCATCAAACATCAAGGCCATTCAGAAGTTGCCACTTCCCAAAAGTAAAAAGGATGTGATGAGTTTCCTGGGTAGATTGAATTACATTAGTCATTTCATAGCCCAGTCCACGATAATATGTGAACCTATTTTCATGTTGCTGAAAAGGAAAGGTGCTACAAAATGGACAGAAGAGTGTCGGAAAGCCTTCGACAGCATTAAAGAGTATTTGTCAAATCCACCAGTGTTGGTTCCCCCCGAGCCTGGGAAGCAATTGTTACTATATCTATCAGTCTTGGATAACGCCTTCGGATGTGTGTTGGGACAGCATGACAAAACAGGGAGAAAGGAGAAGGACATCGACTACTTAAGTAAAATGTTCACAACATGTGAGACCAAATACACTTTGACAGAACGCAATTGTTGGGCTATGAGTTGGATCTCCCAAACTAAGTCATTACATGTCGGCATACACTAAGCATTTTATATCTCAGCTCGACCCTCTCAAGTACATATTTTATAAGCCAATGGCCACTGTAAAGCTAGCTAAATGGCAAGTTCTCCTCATCAAATTTGACGTTGTGTACGTAACTCAAAAGGCTATCAAGGGGGAAGCTTTGTACGACCACCTCACAGAGAATCCAGAGAACGGGGATTACGAGCTGCTCACTTTGTAGTTTTCCCGACGAAGAGGTATTATTCGCCAGAGAAGATATTGTGGAATCATACCCTAGATGGAGATTGTTTTTTGATGGAGCAGCAAATATTAAAGGAGTCAGAATTGGGGCAGTCCTAACTTCGGAATCCAGACAACACTATCCAGCATATTCAAAGATACGATTACCTTGTGCCAATAATATGGCTAAATATGAAGCATGCATCCTTGGGAACAGAATGGCAATCGACATGAACGTCAAAGAACTTTTAGTCATAGGGGATTCCAATCTATTGATTCATCAAGTCCAAGGGGAGTGGTCTACCAAAAATGCCAATGTCCTTCTGTACTTGCACTGCGTAAAAGCGTTATGCAAGAAGTTCACAAAGATTGAGTTCAAGCATGTCCCCAGAATTCAGAACAAGTTCGTCGGCGCCCTTGCAACTCTATTGTCCATGATTCAGCATCCAGAGAAGAACTACATTGTCCCTATCAAGGTAGAGATCAAGGATCAACATGCCGAGTGCTTCCGTGGTAAACCATGGTACCACAACGTCAGGAGATTCCTTGAAACCAGAGAATACTCAGAGAATGATACTAATGGATAGATGCGAGCACTTAGGAGGTTGGAAAATCACCTTTTCCTTAACAGGTAAGTCCTGCACTGGAGGACCCCAGACCTGGGTTTGTTGATATGTGTAGATGTCGCCCAAGTGACAAGATTATTGGAAGAATTACATGCATGAACGTGCAAACCCCACATGAACGGGTTCACATTAGCGAAAATGATATTGAGAGTCGGATACTTTTGGATGACTATGGAAAGTGATATTATCAGCTACGTACAAAAGTGTCACAAGTGCCGGATTCACTGGGATTTCATCTGTGTTCTGTCAAATGAGTTGAATATGATGGGTTCACCTTGGTCGTTCGCTACTTGGGGCATGGACGTGATTGGACCTATAGAGCCCGCTGCATAAGGCACCGCTTTATCTTGGTATCCATCGACTACTTCACCAAGTAGGTTGAGGCATCTAACTACAAGACAGTCACAAAGAAAGTAGTGGCAGATTCTATCTGAAACAACATCGTCTGCCGATTTGGGATACCTGATTCAATCATCACTGGCAATGATGCTAACCTCAATAGCGACCTCATGAGGGAAATCTACGAGAAGTTCAGAATCGTCCACCGCAACTCCACAATCTATAGACCACAAATGAATGGGGAAGTCGAGGCAGCCAACAAGAATATCAATAGAATTCTGCAAAAGATAGTGGACAATCACATGCAATGGCATACATGTTAGTATATGAAACCGAAGTTTTGATACCCACAGAGGTCGAGATACCATCTTTAATAGTAATTCAAGAGGCCAAGTTGGAGGATGCATAGTGGATACGGGTCAGACAGGAATAAATCATGCTCATCGATGAGAAGAGGATGGATGCAGTATGCCATGGTCAACTATAACACAATAGGATGACCAATGCATTCATCTAAAGGTTCAAGCCTCTCCAGTTCACACCGGGGTAATTGGTTCTGAAGAAAATCTTTCCCACCAGGAAGAAGTGAAAAGGAAATTCGCACCAAATTGGCAAGGTCTTTACATGGTGCACTGAGTGTTGTCCCTCGGAGTTCTAATCTTGGCAGAAATGGATGGAAGAATCAACATGAAGCCCATCAACTCAGACGCAATCAAGAGATACTACGTTTGAAGATAAATAGAGTTAGGTTTTACTGTAACAGAACTACGTTCAACCTACCTTCCCACGGAGGGATACATAGGCAACCCATGTAGGGTTCGGTTTCTCTCCCTCCTTTCTCTTGTAATAGAAAATCCAAAAATCATTTTTGTATGTTGCTATGGAACTACGCCAGCTTGATTTCCTCAGGAAGGAATACGTAGGCAATCCTCATCGGATTCAGTGGTCTTTTTTAATTGAACTACGTTATAGCCTGATTCCATTTGGATACGTAGGCAGTCTGAGTCAGACTCTTTCATCTTCATCATATTTTTATCATCATCCATGAACTACGTTCAGACCTGATTCCATTTTGGATATGTAGGCAACCTGAAAGGGTTCAGTCATAACACTTAGGAAAACCTTTGTAATTCATTAGTTCGAATTAGGACGCAGTCGCAACGAAGAGCAGTCGCATTGTCAAAAGCATCACGAAGTGTCAACATCAACTGGATAGAGTTTTCAAGAAGTGACACTCGCATTTGGAGAACCTTTTGTAGCATGTCATAATCCAGAACGAAGGCACTTACTTTAAATCAAAATTTTCAAAATGTTTTCGAAAATACAGTAATTTGTTCCACCTACCGAATTTCATAGTGTAGCCATATCAATGACCGGGGCAAAACCGGTACTATGGTCAACACAAATGAACTCCCCACCCCCACTAAGAATATTATTTGAGTGTATGGTCAACATGAAGAAAGGAGATGTTAGGACCACACTGGGGAAAATGACAGATTCACCATTTTCCCATGATTATCACCCTTTCTCCTTTATTTAAATTTTTCTCGTACAACTGAAACTAATTCTTGAATCCTCTACAAGTATCTTGGAGTCAGACCAAAAGGCACACTGTACATAGTAAACCACCTGTCCAACCAATCGGAGCACCTTGTACAAAATGAACTGCTAGCTTCGCCAATTGAATATGGCAAACCACCCGCTCAAACAATCAGAGCATCTTGTACAAAACGAGTTGTTGGCTTCACCGATTGAAGTCCTATATAGCAAATCATTAGCTCAATCGATCAGAGCGCCCTGTACAAATCAAACGTTGACTTCATCAATCGAAGCATAGTATATAGCAAACTGTTCATTCCACCAACAGCACAATCTGCACCGCCGCTCCGTCACAACGGAGGTCAGAATGGACACTCGCAAACCTCATCACTGACGTTCTTCCAATCGATGGCCGCAACTTAGCTTCGCAGTCAAAAGTATCTCTTGGGCATGCTTTTATTTCCCTTTGCTATTGTCTTGAATATTTTGACGTTTCGCTCATGCAGCTTCAGGCACAATTACGTTTTAAGTCAATTGCTCCCAAGCGGAGATTTCCTTACATTTAGTGCAAAGCTCTCCCAACAAGCAGAGAAGCATTCCACAAATCAAGCTCTCCCAAACAGCGGAGACATTTTTCATTGCAAAGCTCTCCCAACAAACGGATGCACGCTCTACAACTCAAGCTCTCCCAACAAGGGGAGACACTTTTCAATGCTCCGACAGTTATGGAATAGTACATAATTCGGCTAACAAATCGAGTCAAGTTCAAGTATATCATCATCACGATCCCAAATAACGGCTCACCGGCAGCCAAGCATCATCATTCCTGCATCATTTACATCATATCTTAATATATTCTGCATTGCAATATATGGGTATGCGTATTTCAGTTTTTGCAGGAATGAATATCGCAACGTGGAACTCCTTCTAAGCAGCAGACCAAACTACAATACTATGAGGGACAACAAACTCATTAGCGAGCCAAGGATCCAAGTTCAAGCACTGAACGACCAGTGGAACTCCAA
The DNA here is from genome assembly GCA_000715115.1 of Nicotiana otophora. Lineage (NCBI taxonomy): Eukaryota > Viridiplantae > Streptophyta > Magnoliopsida > Solanales > Solanaceae > Nicotiana > Nicotiana otophora. Next base: position 210,961 of record AWOL01S0037984.1, on the reverse strand, counting down.
ATTTTCAAATCCTTCAAATCAAGCCGCAAAATTCACGCTATCATGAGTGCCCAATCCTCTGTCTGGCCATATCGTCATAATATGATACTGGACAATTCCTGCGAGCATCGCTTCCTCAAAGTCCTCACTCTAGAACTACATGAGACCTGATCGTCATTAAGCCCAAGGTATGTATGCAATTCAAAACCAGAATTCGGCCCCATCCTTCCCAAATCTCCCCAAAATCCTCCCAAAATCCATCTTAACTCCCTATCCCATAGCTCATAATCATCGTAACATTCCTGCAATGTATGCCTAAAGTCGGGCCAAATTGGGTTAGTTCAATTTCTTTGCCCGGAAACTCTTTCATCATTTCTGGACAAAGAGGGGCAGCTGTTGACGCCTAATTTTGACACTCCTTTTTAAAATTAATTTACTTATACTTAATAATTTACAATAAATGTTTTGAAAGTATTTTCTATTGATAAATACATATTTTTATAAATTGATTAAGTATAAAATTTTAAGTTAATCGCCTAGTATAAGTATTATGTAATTACAAATGTACTTACTATTTTAATATTATTAAAATAATCTTTTGTACACACCACATAGGCTTTATAATTAATTTAATGAATTATTTCTCAATTTTAGTTAAATAGGTCACTATGTTAATAATTCAAAATTAGTGTCATAGTTTAGAATACAAAGTTTTCTTTAAATAATTAATTATAATAATTAGTAGTGTATTTGATAATTATAGTTTTACTACATTATATTGGAAATTAATTAAGCTTAATTAAATTAATTTTAAAGAGGTTAAAAACTAAATGGCTACAATTTTAACTGCACAATTAAACACAAAATGGTCATTTCTTAAATTAAAACTAGCCCAATACACAGGCCCAACCCCTCATCTAACCCAGTCCAAATGACCCCTGTATTCCACTTCGGCAATCCATGCCACCCCCTCTAAACCAATCAAAGCATTCCACATCACCTGTCTCTATCACTCACAAAACAATCCAGACTGTCGATCTTCACCATCAACGGACTAAGTTTAATCTTTCTCTTCTCATTATTTTAAAACCACCATTAGATTTTATCTTACCCGTTGGGTTACAAGAATCCAACGGTCTCCATTTTTTCTCCATTTAACCCTTTTAATAGCCGAATTATCAGGGCCGTTGATCAAATGATCCAACGACCCAGATCCCATCTCCCTATTTACCAACCCCAGTTCCCCTAACCGTAAAATCATTTCCCCATAGACTCGGTCGCCACCTTTCCCCTTCCCCTCTCATTTCTCTCAACACCATAGACCCATCAATCACAAAGCCTTGCACTAATTAGTGCAAGGTCATGAATCACGACAAGAAATCATCCCTTCTGTCTTCATTACCCATGATTCTCGCTGAAATCATAGCCCATTTTGCCTTTCAAATTCAAATACCCTAAATCCCAAAACCCTATCCAGACGATGAAACATCAAATCGTCTGTGTTGCCGCTAGGGTCTTCCAAATCCATGTCATGCATGGCCGCATCTTCAGTTTTATCATCACGATTCTTTATCCTGAGGTCAAACATGGTGACCTCTAGGCATTAGGGCTTGACCAGTAGGTTGAGAACTTCAACGGTCAACCTTCTCTCTTCTCAGGTAAAAATCCTCATAATTTTCCCTCTATTCTTTCTGATTTCACCCGATTATGCTCACATCACTACCTCAACATCATCTTCCACTATCGAGTTTGAATTGGTGGAACCCTAAGACATTAACTGCACTATAAATAGAGCCTTGATTGCTCTAACCTTAACACAACCGAACAACCCACAATCACACCAAGCAATACCTACCAGACCTAATAATAGTCTAAAAATCTCATATGAATTAAGAGGCTAGGTTTCTAATTGATCTCTATTACCTTTTGTTTCAGAGTTTCTTCACTACTCAGGAGCTTGAAATTTTGGTTTTCAAATGGCTAAGTTAGAAACCCTATTTGGTTTGCTGCCATATAAAAGGTCAGTACACTTCCACACTTTCTCTTTTGACTGCCTTTATTCGAATATCATGAACATGCTGGTGCCTTTTATTAGTTGTGTTCCTTCGAAATATTTGTCTTCAGTATATAGATGTTACTTCCAGTTCATAATGATGTGTTGTTAACATGCGGTCACCTGTTGTGCTTTTGAGTATCTTGAATTATTATTGACTAAGTTATTATGTGACCTCGATGGCTTGTATTCTATATTAAACAACCTATGTGATTAAGCTACTTAATATTCCTTAAAGATTTCATGTTTGCATAGGCTGTATGTTTATTTTTAATGATCCTGCTATGATATTTACCCCTACTATATTGTGTTTGCATTTTGTTGTTGCAGTTATGGTTTGATAATCCTAACTAGGATAAACATGAAGGCTCGTAGTTTAAACTAACATCACTTTAAACATATAGCAGGCTCAAGTGGATGTTCATGTCTAAAAGAAAAGAGAAAAAAGCATTCGATACATGCTCCATATTTTAAACAAATTCAACCATGTATGAAATATATAAACAGATGACTATAACAAGAATATATTAAGATATCAATACTCAAACACTATGAGAAATTATACTAATGTGGTGGTTATACGCAGCAAATAATTTACATTGAAAACTTTTCGTTGTCATTAAATACTAAACACCTAAAGAACCAAAAGTGTCAATGAATTAAGGGCTAAGGAGGGAGTTCTACTCAAGGTTGATGCCCCCTTTGAATCCACAAACACTTCAAAGTTCCCAAGGGACTCAAGGCCCAGGGCAATACTTGTGCTGGAGAGAGCAGCCTGACCTAGAGTTAAACTCCACTCACAAATACCCCTAACCACTAACGACTTATTTTTTCCTATGGGTTTAAGTGCCAATGAGGCCTTTTCAATGTAAACTAAATTATATAATATCCCCTACCACAGAAGAATACTTTCCCTTCTAACAGAATAACATAAGGGTACACAAACAATTCTACATTTTCTAACACGAGATGAATAATTCACATGTTAGGAAAATTTGAAAGTCAGACTGTCGAGCACATATAGGAGAGAAACAAAAACATTATAACATTCTGTTAAGGGTCTAAACATTAAGGGAAAAAACATTCAAAGGGAAAGTGAAGAATACATATTTCAAATGTGCAACAATACAAGAAATATAGATACTCTTACCCTGACAAACTAATTATGAGTTGATTAGCTTAAGTATTGCTATTAGCACATGCATAGACTGACCACATTGGTTGTGATTCTCAAATCACCAACAAGGATTTAAACAAACTATCACACCAAACAGCCTTTTAGGTATTATCAAAAGTATCATATCATGATCAAGGTTCTTAGTAAGACTACAGGTTATAGATTCAACATGGGATTCCTAAGGTGCGGAGCAGGATCACATTCAATAACAATATTAACCTCAGGCAAACTATTATGTTCAAGCAGTATCAACAAGGAACTTCTCATAATGTTTAAAGATCAGATTCAATTCAGATTAGCAGTAAGGAGGGTACTGAGTACAGTTCAAAATAAAGCATGGGATCAGGAGGCCGAACAGGGGAAACATACAACAGTTAGTCAGTTATACATAAACACTTCAAGTGGGGTTGTGATCTTATACAGACAGGGGAATTTTACATGTTATGGAATCAAGTAGCCATGTCCTGAAGGGAAGGGGTTATAGACAAGGGAAGTATTATGCCATAAACAGGTTTAACTCATGTGTATAGTCTAAATTAGTATCTAGATGCGAAGTAATCATACTCAGCTTTGAAAAACAATCACTTGACTACAACAAGAATGATTAGGTCCTACTTTTATGAAAGATACCTTAATGACAAGTGAATGTAAGCTTCACAAAATCAGCAGTAGCATGAAAGAGATTAAAGAGAAGAAAGTGATATACCAAACAGGTTTTGACTTAAACATATAACTGAAGGCTTTATCTAAACAGGAGTCAGTGTGTTTAGATCAACAAAAATTTCCAGTTCACTATAACAAATATGACTATGACTTATTTTGTGAAGAAGAGTATCACTTAATCTTAACAGAATATATACAATACAACTATTGTATTCATAAAAGTTCGCCTCATACATATATAATTAACAACTAGATATGAACATGAGAATGTCATAGTTATACTCAGGGACTTCTCTTGGGGTTAACAGTCACTGATATAGGGATGGAGAACACTTACACACTTAAGCTTTTCATGCTTCAGTTAAATGATGAAGGATATAAACTTATAAATTTTCAGGGTTATCCTAGTTAGGAATATCATACAATAAACTCGACCACAAGACAATCCAAATGCGGGGAAATAATATGTAGAGGTGAAGATCACAACAAAATCATAAATGAAAGACTATGAAGTTTAGGTAAACATTGGCAGTCATTCAAGGCACATTACAGCTTAATCATCCAGACTGTTTAGACTGAAAAATGAAAGTCATCAGCTGTCACATAATATCTTGATCAACATTAATTAAAAACTTAGAAGCATGACAAGTGATCATAAGTGTCACGCCCCAACCTCGGGGAGCGCAACCAGCGCTCAACCGAGATACCCCGGTCGAGCAAGCCTCTATAATACCTTCTACCCAACTCACCCATGAATAACGAGAAGATATATTTTCATTAATTAGACAATAAGGAGATCATGTATACAACACCAATCCATTACTATTATCTACTTCATTTATAAGTCCCCAAAATAGTATATTACACATCCATAGTTTAGAAGTGGAACATGTGATACAATTACAACATCTGTACTTTGACCTTCCCACTACCAACGTACAACCCATACCATGTCTACGGAGCCTCTAACGGGTACAAAAGAGTACTAGGATAGTGCCGGCAACAAGGCTCCGGCTATACCTCAAAACTCAATATGTGAGAAGCAAAAGATACATGACCCCAATGTGAAATGGGGCTGACCAAGTCAGCTGAGAGGAGGATGTATTGCTATCACTGATCGATGTTGCCTGCTATGGAACCACCTGCATCCATTAAAAGATACAGCGCCCCCGGCAAAAGGGACGTGAATACATGTGGAACAGTATTCTTATGTAAAGCAGACAGAACAATATATGGAAATATGGTAACTCAAATAAGAGGCAAATAAATTACGCCAAGAAACTACGAAATGACCCATAGCATCACATGTCAAGTCTTATTATACTTACATCATTCTGAACTTCTTTTAGGATCAAGCATGCCCTATGAACTATGCGTGGGATACAAAACATAATGTAAAAGTACCAACATATACAAACAAGTACAATGGAAGTGTCACCTATTGTTCATGTTGCCTATGCATCTCACCAGACAGTCCATAGGCTTCACATATTATATTATACACCTATGCGTTTCACAGACCGTCCATAGGCTTCACATGTTATATTATACACCTATGCATTTCATAGACCGTCCACAGGCTTCATTCATATTATACACCTATGCGTTTCATAGACCATCCATAGGGTTTCATTCATATTATGCCCCTATGTGTTTCATAGACCGTCCATATGATTTCATTAATATTATACACCTATGCGTTTCATAGATCGTCCATAGGATTCATTCATATTATACACCTATGCGTTTCATAGACTATCTATAGGATTCACATATTATACAATTATGCACACGACCCTATTTACACTCAGGCTACATAATTAACATCAACGTTGAGGTCGTAAGTTCCCACATCATTGGAATACTTCATGTTCATTTTCATCATAGAGAAACACAACTTATTACATTAACACATGCATGGCCAATCACTAAGTAGATTTCAATGGTGCATGGACCCAATTTCTTTTCTTAAGGTTCAGCATCATTTAGCATAGGACGTCTAATTTCCACCTCATTATATACCTCCTTGCCATATCAAGGTCACTAGCTAAGTTCATGATTCTCGATGACTTAACATCGAAGTCATTTACATTCATTATTTCAGAAGCATACAACTATAGTTGAAATAATTGGAACATACCATGCATCATGATTCTCATTTTGCCAAGCGGCCACAATTCATGTTCATACTATCACTTACTTGTACTAGCCATGGGTGATCATAGGACATTAATGATATTATTATATAAAGGAGTCAAAACTCATCTCATAATCTTTCACACATTATTTCATATCATTGGCACTATTTGCCACAAATGTAATTCTCATTCTTGGCACGATGGCCACATTTCTACATCTCATACTCTTTTCTTTAACTTTCAAACATCATCACGGATCATCAACAACAAAGCATTTCTATTCAATACTTTAAGTCCACATGTGAGCAAATAAGAATGTTAAGCACATTGAGATTTCTTACACAATTTGGCACAATAGCTTTCATTTGGATCACGACTTGAAGTTATAACATCTAGATATGCAACCCATGATTTTAGCACATTTTCAAATAGCACAAACATAACAAGAACATTTGGAATACATATTGAGCATATATCTTTTGGACGCAAGGCTTATTCGAAATAATCAATTTATAATGAGCAACACGAGACTTACAAGGATATCATGGGGTTCAATTCTAAGAGAAGAGTTTAACCAACGTACCTCGCGTTGAGCTTTCCTTAATTCACTATACCGTTCCGGAAATCTTAGCAACTTTGATCAATTTAGAGATATGGCCAAATTGAACACAAATTAGGGAGGAGTTCATGTTCCCAACTCATTTGAGCAATTTATCTAACACTAGGTGGACATTATTATTACTAGTTTCTCCTATGGAGGATTTCCTTCACCCCATAACCCAAAGTCTATCCATTTTAGTTCAACTACCTTCCCACAGATCATGAATGTACATGCATGCATAAACAACAACCCTCATCCTAAAAACCTTTCTCCCCATTACCTATTCCAAAACAAAATTTTGAAATTGAGGGTTAGGGCTAGAATCTTACCTCTTGGTTGAAGACCTTATGAAATTTCCTTGTTGAATTTCAAAGCTTGGACAAGGATTGATGAACAACACACTTGAGGCTTCCTCCTCTCTCTCTCTCGAGAACACTCTCATTTCTCACTAGAAATATCAGATTTTTGCTCCAAAACGAGCTTTAAGGGCTTTTAATCAAATTGGGGTCGGGTTATAAAATCAGAAAATGGATCCTCCGATCTCAATTATGCGGTCGTAGAATGCACTGCAAATCACGTATGCAATCTGCAAACTGGAGCACAAAATGGTCCTCCAAATCTGGGCTGGTCTGGCAGGTTTGTGGCAAATCTGTGGTCCGAAGACAACTTATGCGGCCACAGAATGGACCGCAGAATCACTCTCCAAAATTCTTCATACCAAGTCTATGACGAATGAGAAGACCACGAAAACACTATGCGATCGCATAATGTACCGCAGAACAACCTTCCAAATTCAACAAATTCTCTACTAAACTCCGCGATGATTATGCGGCCGCGAAATAGTTTTGCGGTCGCATAACTGACAACAGAATCACCTTCTTCCGCCAAAAATTTCTATCAACTCCTTAGTGCATTCTTCAACCCAAAACGTCCATACCCCAGCGAGCAAGCTCATTGTGAAGCATTTCTACAATCCTCAAACACGTAAGCCTACCTCGGCACCACAAAATTCATTAGCGAAATTTTACGGGGCCTTACATCCTCCCCCACTTAGGATCATTCGTCCTTGAATAAGGAGTAGAGTTCGCCCAGAACACTCAACATAATTCATTTCTCCTTTCACACATCATGAGCCCCCAATTTCACTAACTCCAAAAAACAATTTTAGAAATTTTGGTAGAGTCTCCCCTGTAATTGGGCCTATCCACCTGCCAGCGAATCCCAAAAATCGATCCTAACAACAAATAGATAAACTACATTGCACCACAAGCATGAAAACAACACCAATCGTTACATCCTAGGCATTATATTATCAATTGGAGCATTTGCATAAACTGTACAAGTTTGGACGTCACTCATAGAAAATAAACTCCTAGCATTCTTTTAACGCAACAATTCCATGATGATCTTGTCCTTCTCCATAGATTAGTGAACGAGTTATGGCCCTATCGATTCTACCACCAACGTTGGATCATCCATGGGCGACTTTCATCTCCGATCACATGACACACCACACAGTGGAACAACAACCCAATACACAATAACCACTGCCTATGTTTGCCTTATACTCCTCAAACACATTCATATGGCCACTCCTTGACCTAGCCCTGATTCGACATACTAGAGTAGATCATTATGGGAACCATGAAATCTTTCTTTCTCTTCCTGAATCTCTACTTTTAAGAGACAATACGAAACATGATCTTCAAATTTCTAGCATCGACCTTCAGCCTCATGCAACATTCTGAACACATTTGTCCACACTTGGATATTTGAAAAGGCAAATGACAAGCAATTTTTGTTTCCTTATATGTGAAAGCTTTGTACATACGCTTATAGAGTGACTAAGGGCATACACCTTTACCCACATCATTCTCTTATATGAACAACCATTTGGACACCCTTCCTAATCACTTATGTCGTGTTACAAGCTTGGGTTAACACCTCTAATCCACCCCTTACCAAAACTTAATGCCATCGCACCCCATCATTCTCGTATGAGTTAAACTTACCGTGGTTGAAGGTCCAAACATGTAAGGAAGTACCATCCCATGGTCAAGCATACATGGCACGAAACGTTATGGTCATACTTATTCACACACATTATAGAACAAGGGGAAAGGGGGGTTGAGGGGATTACTTGTTGTTCCTTGGTTATTGGGGCGGTGACTTAGCTGATGACCCTTGACTCCGCACGCAAAACATTCATCAGTAGCTGATAGTTTTTGCTTGACTTCACCCGCCGATTAGATCCTGTGTTGCCTTGGTCTGGCATACTTTGGCCCTACTGCTGCTGATCAGGCCCTGATGGTAATGCACTAGTTGAATACTGAACAGCTAATTGTGTGGGTCTGGATGACACTCTCCTATGTAATGCCTTTCCACCACTACCACCACTGTAGGAGCCATTAGAATTGCCTGCGGATCGGGTCTTTTTGTTGTTAACTTGCTCCGTATTTCTTTTTAACTTTCGGTCCTTCGTAGCTTGGGCGAACACAACCATTTTTCCATAGTTCATATCAGAATTCAAGGCAGTTGTAGCGGCCTCATCGGCACCAAGAAACCTTAAGTTCCTTGGCAAAAGTATACGAGGCCTTACAATAAGCAGACAACATCTTATCATAAACAAAAATAGACATTTCTATACTAGTTATAAGATTCATAAATGACTATAGTCATAGAAGGCAGCAATCACATTCATAATATTCTAATAACATGACCAAAAGAGAAAAGTTAGAGGTATACTGACCTTTTCGAGGGCAGCAGATCAAAGAAGGATTTCTCTTAGTTGCTTAAGACCCAAAAGCTTCAAGATCGAAGCAGCAAAAGTACTCAATATGAGAAAAAAATGAAATCAGTAAGAAACCCTAGGTTTTGGGATCTTAGAACTGCTCTTAGGTTATTGTTCTTTCGTCAAGTTGATGATTCTAGGTTGTGGTAGATGATTATTAGGTGAGAACATTAAATTCCCTATTTATAGTGCCATTAAGGCTATAGGGTTTCAAAGGATTGAAAATTATTAGTGGGAAGTGACAAAAGATTGACGATGATAGCAAAATCGAGTAAAAATCTGAGAGACAGAGGGGAAAAATAAGGTCGAGTTTACCTGAGCATCAACCGTTGAAGTTTTGGACCAGTGATTAAACCCTAATGTCTAGAGGCCATTGAATTTGACCTCTAGACTTCGATTAAACAGAACATGAAGAAAATTCGAAGATTTGAAGTTTCACATTTTGGTCTATGATTTCATAATTAGTGCTTTTGCAATTTTATCGATGAAACGGAAAGAAAACAACAGACTTCATAGCCCAGGGGCAAGATGAGTGTTCTGTATGTTGATTTGAAAGAACATGGAAGAAATCAGGTTAAAGGCGTTTTGAGCTTAGGGTTTCAGAACTAGGCATTTGAATTTTGAGTGATGAAAGAGGAAACTAGCCGGTTGGATTCGCGGATATAGAGACAGAAGAGATGATTCTGAGTGTTTTCGAGTGACCTTGCACTAATTTGTGCAAGGTTTTTGAGATTGATGGCTGATGGAGATTAGAGAAAAGAGAGAGGTTAGGGAAATGAGGGCGGCTGAGATTGTGAGAAATGATTAGGGTTTGGGGGAATATTGGTTGATCTCTGAATTAAAGTTGGGAGATGGAACGGGAGCCGTTAGATATGTTGATCAACGACTCTGGTCATTTAGGTAATTGGAATTTTAGAAATGATTAAAATAGGGAAAATCGGTGGTCGTTGGATTACTTTGATCATATGGTTGTGATTAGATCACTGGGTGTTTAATTTAAAGAGGAAACATAGACCAATTGTGAGGCGTTGATCTGAGGAACAGACGGCTCAGATTCAATGTGTTTCTTGTGTGAGTGTTATGGAGAGGTGACATGGCACGCAGTGATTGGTGTAAAGGGGATGGCAAGGATTGCCACATTGGAATGGAGATGGGGTGTTTGGACTGGGTATTTCCGTTTGAGCTTGATAATTGGGAAAAAAATAAATTTAAGAGACGGCCATTTTGCATTTGATTGAGAATTGCAATTGTAGCCCTTTTGTCTTTTAATCCCTTTTCGAATTTCATTTAAATAAACTTAATAATTTTCAATAAAATATGATAAAATTATAATTAATATATATACAACTAATTATTTAACTATTTACAAAATACTTTGTTTTTCTAAATTGTAACACTAATTTTAAAATACTAACACAGTAACCTAATTTACTAGAAATTAAAGAGTAATTCATTAAATTAATTATAAAACCTATGTAATATATATAAAAAGTTATTTTAATAATCTTAAAATAGTAAATATATTTGTAATAACATAATATTAATATTACGTGATTAATTTCAAAACTAATACTTAATTAATTGGAAAAGATAAGTATTTATTACTAGAAAATACTTTAAAAATATTTATTGTAAATTATTAAAAATAAATAAATTAATTTTAAAAGGGAGGGCATGGATTGCAGGAATGGTATGAAGATTATGAGTTGCATGATTGAGTTAAGAAAGATTCTGGGAAGATTTTGGGAAGAATTTTGGAGATATTGGGGCCAAAGTTTGGCTTTGAATTTCTTACATACCTTGGGCTTAATAAGGATCAGGCCTCATGACGATACAACGCAATGGAGGATTGGGCACTCGTGATAGCATGAGTTTTGCAGCTTGATTTGAAGGATTTGAAAATTTTGAGTCTCACTGGTCATCTTGAACTTGGATCCCTGGCCCGCTAATGGGTTTGTTGTCCCCATAGCATTGTAGTTTGGTGTGCTGCTTAGAAACGTTCCACGCTGCGGTGTTTTTTCCTTCAAAACAAATAAAATACACGCATATCAATATATTATAATGTAGAATATATCATGATACGATGTAAATGATGCAGGAATGATGATGCCTTGATGCTGGCGAGCCTTTATTTTGGATCGGGATGATGGGATAGTTGATTTTGACTCGATTTGTTAGGCGAGTTGTGTATTGTTCGGCAGCTGTGTGAGCATTTGAAAATTGACTCCGCTTGTTGGGAGAACTTGATTTGTACAGTGTGTCTCTACTTGTTGGGAGAGCTTTGCACTAAGAAATGTCTCCTCTTGTTGGGAGAGCTTTGCACTGAAATGTAAAGTAATATTCGCTTGGGAGTGATTTGCTAAAATCGTAATCGTGCACGAAGCTGCATGAGCAAAACGTCACAATATTCAAAGTAATAGCAAATGAAATAAAAGCATGCCTGAGAGGTACTCTTGACTGCAAAGCTAAGTTGCAGCCATCGATTGGCAAAACATTGGTTAAGAAGTTTGCGACTGTCTATTATGGGATTCGTTGTGACGGAACGACTATGTGAGTTGCTTTGTTGTCAAAAATTGCAGTTTTCTATTTATAAGGCAATGATTGGAAAAGCTAACGTTCAATTTGTACAGGGCGCTCCGATTGATTGAGCTGGCGGTTTGCTATTTACGGAACTTCAATTGGTGAAGCCGAAAACTCGTTTGTACAGGGTGCTCTGATTGTTTGAGCTGACGGTTTACTATGTACAGGACTTCAATTGGCAAAGCCTACAACTTGTTTTGTACAAGATGCTCCGATTAGTTGAGCAGGTGATTTTCTATGTATGGTTTTTTCCGTCTCTGCTATCTGATTCCGAGGTACCTGCAAAGGATTCAAAGGTTAGCTTTAGCTGTACCAGAAAACATTCAAGTAAAGAAGAAAGAGAGATAATCTTAGGCAAATGGCGGGTCCATCATTTGCCCCGGTGTGGTCTTAGTGCTTCCTTACTCCATATTGACCATACACTCAAAGAAACATTCTTAGTAGGACCAAGAAGTTGGTTTGTGTCGACCACAGTGTTGGTTTGCCCCGGCCATGACCTAGTTTGCCGTGAAATTCAGTAGATGGAACAAATTATGGTGTATATATTTTTTTTATTTTAGAAAACATTGTGAAAATACTTTTTTTTAAGGCAAATGTCTTCGTTCCGGATTATAACATGTTACGAAAGGTTCTCCACACACGAGCATATCCTCTTGAGAACTTTGTCCTGTTGATGTCTATCTTCCATGATGCTTCTAACAACGCGGCTGCTTTCTGTCGCGACTGCCTCCTACTTCGAACTAATTCAATACAAGGCTTTCCTAAGGTTATGACCGAATGCTTTCAAGTTGCCTACGTATCCTAAACAGAATCAAGTTTGAACGTAGTTCGTGGGTTATGAAATATGATGAAGATGACCGAGCCTGACTCAGGCAGCTTACGTATCCAAATGGAATCAGGTCAAAGCGTAGTTCGATTACAATAGATGCAAAATGATGCGATTAATAATGAAAATGGCCAAGTCTGACTCAGACAACCTACACATTCCTTTATGAGGAAATCAAGTCGGCGTAGTTCCTGAGCAATATACAAAAGTGATATTTTATTTTTCTATTACAAGAGAGAAGGGGAGAGAAACTGAACCCTACGTGGGTTGCCTACTATCCCTCTGTTGGAATTTAGGTTGAACGAAGTTCTGTTATAGCAAAAACCTAACTCTATTTGTCTTCAAACATAGTATCTCTTGATCGTGTCTCAGTTGATAGGCTTCGTGCTGACTTTTCCATCCATATTTTTCAAGATTAGAGCTCCACCCGACAGTGCTCAGTGGATCACATAAGGACCTTGAAAGTTTGGTGCGAACATTCCTTTGGCTTCTTCTTGGTGGGGAAAGATTTTCTTCAAGACCAACTGCCCCGGTGTGAACTGGCAAGGCTTCACGCTCTTGTTAAATGCACTGTCAACCTTGTTCTGATATAGCTGACCATGACATGCTGTATCCATTCTTTTCTCATCAATGAGCATGAGTTGCTCCTGTCTGACCCGTATCCATTCAACGTCGTCCAATTTTGCCTTTAGAATGTCTTTTAAAGACTGTATTTCAACCTCTGCGGGTATCACAGCTCCATTGTCGTATACTAACATGTACGGCGTCGCCCAGTGGATGTTCTCATGGTAGTCCAATAACCCAGTAAGGTAAAAGGTAGTTTCTCGTGCCATTGTCTGTGATTGTCCACTATCTTCCGTAGAATTCACTTGATATTCTTGTTGGCTACCTCGACTGCCCTATTCATTTGTGATATGTAGGTTGTGGAATTGCGGTAGACGATTCTGAACTTCTCGTAGATTTCTCTCATGAGGTCGCTATTGAGGTTAGCAGCATTGTCAGTGATGATAGACTCCGATATTCCAAATCTGCAGACAATGTTGTTCCAGACGAAATCTACCACTACCTTCTTTGTAACGGCCTTATAAGTAGATGCCTCGACCCATTTGGTGACATAGTCGATGGCCACCAAGAACAAACATTGTCCATTTGATGTTGCGGGCTCTATAGGTCTAATCACGTCTATACCCCAAGCGACGAATGGCAAAGGTGAGCCCATTACATTTAACTCATTCGGCGGAACCTGGATGGAATCCTCGTGAACCTGGCAGATGTAATGCTTCTGCACGTAGCAGATACTGTCGCTTTCCATAGTCATCCACAAGTATCTAGATCTCACGATCTTCTTGGCTAATGTGAACCCATTCATGTAGGGTCGGCATTTTCTTGCATGTATCTCCTTCAATAGTTTGGTTGCCTCAGCGGCGTCTACACATCTCAACAAACCTAAGTTTGGGGTCTTCTTCATGTAAAGGACATCCCCGTTGAGGATAAAACAATTTTCCAGCCTCCTAAAGGCTCACTTTTGACCATTAGTAGCATTCTCCGGGTATTCTCTAGTTGCAAGGAATTTCTTGATGTCGTGATACCATGGTTTATCATCTGGTTCTTCAACTACATGGAAGCCATAGACATGTTGATCCCTGATCTCTACCTCGGTAGGGTCGATGTAGTTCTTGTCTGGATGCTGAATCATAGATGATAGGGTTGCAAGGGCGTCAGCGAATTTGTTCTAAATCCTGGGGACATGCTTGAACTTAATCTTTGTGAACTTCTTGCACAACTCCTTCAGAAAGTGCAGGTACGAAAGTATCTTCACATTCTTAGTGGACCGTTCCCCTTGGACTTAGTGTATCAATGGATCAGAATCCCCTATGACCAAAAGTTCTTTGACGTTCATGTCGACTGCTATTCTGATTCCAAGAATGCATGCTTCGTATTCAACCATATTATTGGTGCAAGGGAATCTTATCTTTTGTCGATGCTGGATAGCGTTGACTGTCCTAATTCCGACTCCTTTGAAGTTTGCTGCTCCGTCGAAAAACATTCTCTACCCAGGGTACAATTCTGCAATATCTTCTCCAGCAAATAATACTTCTTCATCGGGAAAAATGTAATAAGTGGCTCATAATCTCCATCCACTGGATTCTCTATGAGGTGGTCTGCTAAAGCTTGCCCTTTGATATCCTTTTGAGTTATGTACATAGTGTCTAATTCGTTGAAGAGAATTTTCCATTTAGCTACCTTTCCAGTAGGCATCGGCTTTTGGAAGATGTACTTGATCGGGTCGAGTCGAGATATCATATGTGTAGTGTATGCTGACATGTAATGCCTTAGTTTCTGGGCAATCCAAGTCAGAGCACAACAAGTGTATTCTATTAGAGTACACTTGGCCTCGCATCGCGTGAACGTTTTACTTAAGTAGTAGATGGCCTGGTCATTTCTCCTAGTTTCGTCATACTGTCCTAACACACAGCCGAAGACGTTATCCAAGACTGACAAATATAGTAACAATGGCTTCCCTTGTTTGGGGGGAACGAACACTGGTGGATTTGAGATATACTCCTTGATTCTGTCGAAGGCATTCTAGCACTCTTCTGTCTATCTTGTGGCAACATCCTTTTTCAGCAACTTGAAAATGGGTTCATAGATTACCGTGGACTGGGCTATGAAGTGACTGATGTAATTCTGTCTTCTGAGGAAACTCATGACATCTTTCTTACTCTTTGGTGGTGGTAATTCCTTAATGGATTTAATATTTGATGGGTCCAATTCTATTCCCTTCCTTCTTACAATGAATCCCAACAACTTTCATGCGGGGAATCCGAATGCACATTTTGCTGTGTTCAACTTCAAACTGTACCTTCGCAAGCATTCAAAAAATTTGCTCAAATCGTCCAAGTGCTCTGAACCCTTTCGAGATTTTATGATGACATCATCGACATACACTTCAATCTCCTTATGAATCATGTCGTAAAAGAAGGCCGCCTTCTCTGCATCTTCCTCGTGCATCAAGATTTGGTGGTACCCAGCGAACTAATCTACAAATGACTGCAATTTTATGCTTCGCGTAGTTGTTGATGAGGATGTGGATATTTGGCAGAGGGGAATCATCCTTTGGGCTAGCTCTATTGAGATCTCGGTAGTCCACACGTATTCTGATCTTTCCATCATTCTTGGGTATTGGGACGATGTTTTCTAACCAACTTGGATAGTGGGTGACCCTAACTATATTCGCTTCTATCTGGTTGGGTACCTCTTTCTTTATTCTCAAACTTAAACTCTGGTTTACATTTTCTAGGTTTCTGTTGGACCGGAGGTTTGATAGGATCAGTGGGTAGTCTATGCGAGACAATTTTAGTACTTAATTCTAGCATGCGAACACATCGATGTACTATCGGAGGAGCACAATCAGATTTTCCTTCTACTCGGCTTCTAGGTGAATATTGATTCTTGTTTCTTCTACATCTTCTTCACTTCCAAGATTGACCACTTCCGTTTCTTCGAGATTGGGCTTTTTCTAACTCTCCAACTGCTCGATCTCCTACGGGAGATTGTCGGGCATCATGATCTCATCATACTCCTCATAATGTGGGTCGTAGCACTCGACAGTTTTGTTACATGTCATAATAATGAAACGCATGGTTTTTAGCAGTTTGATTACTGAAAAGAAAGGCTAAGTATAAATAAAGTTGTAAATAAAGTTGCAATATTTGAAAAAATGATTCTTTTTATTTTATCAAAAGAGGAACGTCTTAAGCGTTCAAAAGAGTCAAACGATAAAAAAAGTACAAATACGGTGCAGGCCTCAATTGATCGTGCACTTTTCAAAAGGAAACATTTATAGTTCCATACTACCAAGACTCCCGACGAACCTAAGATGGATTGGTAGTCCAATTTCGCAGCTCTTACCCTGGTTCTGCATCCCTAATAGTCGGTGTCTTGATGTCAGCCCTTTCACAGTATTCTTCAATCATATTCCCGAACAGCTTTCCCATTCTATCGATGATATCATCTTCAAGTACTGAACTCTGACCCGGACTTGCAACATGCTCCGACACAAAACCCTTTTTCTCTGAGTTAACGGTAGGAGCTTTCTTTCCTAAGGCTGATATCCTATGTCGGCCCTTACTTTCTTCCCATTATGTTCAATTGGCTCTGTGATTCAGTCTGACTTGGCTCCTAGACCCGTTCCTAACCTGTATCCATATTTCATCATCTCCCTCATAGCCATCTTAGATCTATACGGCGACTGCATTCCTAAGTTTTGTTCAGTCTTTTCCATCTCGGTAGTCTACATGATTTCCGCCACATAAAAAGCAACTTCGTTTACCCCTTCAATGAACGGAAGAACATACCCCAAATAAGCGGAGTGACCCCCACTCACCATGAACCACGATCTCCTGACATCCCCACTCAAATTTCATGCATTGGTGCAATGTGGATGGGATGGCCCTTGCCATATGTATCCAGGTCCTTCCCAGCAGCAAGTTGTAGGAATAAGAGATGTCCATTACTTTAAACAATATGGGAAATTCGATTGGCCCGATCTTCAAGGCCAGATCTAATAACATCCATTTGCGAACCATCAAAGGCTCTCACCCTCACGTGGCTTTCCTTGACTTCCCTCAAATGAATTCCTAACTCCCGTAGGGTGGAGAGCAGACAAATGTTGACTCCTGACCATCCATAGACCAACACATGGGGCACCACTTTGTCCTTACATTTGACAGTGATATGAAGAGCCTTGTTGTGACTTCGCCTTTGACAGGAAGTTCGTCTCTTCTGAAAGTGAGCATGTTTGCTTCAACCATTTTCCCAATTGTTGCGGCTAGTGCCTCACAGGTGGTGTTACCTGATACACTTACCCCACTTAGTACTTTCAATAGGGCATCCTTATGACTGTCAGAACTCATTAAAAGATCCATGATTGATACATTTGCTAGAGTTTTCTTCAGCTGCTCTTACATAAAATACTCTTTATTTGACATTCTCTTACAAAACTCAGCGGCTTCTGGGTCTGTTATGTTCCTTCTTTGAATTTGCTCTCTTCCCAAGTTCCCTCGATTGACATCTTCAGGAGTGGAGCATCTCCCAGATCTTGTCATACCATGGGATGCGGCAGAGTCTGTCATTTTTGCTTTTCCCTTTTGCTGGTACGTCCATTGGACGGTTTTGTATTCCATACTTTCTTCATCTCTTATAGCAACGACAGGTTGTCGCTGATAGGTCAGAACAGTTACTGTAGGTCTCACTTATACTGTAATCATAGGTATCTGCATTTCCTATAGTGACAATCAGTCCCTTCAGTTCATACTCTTCGTCCAATGTAATCATGTTAACTCCCTGGTTTTGGTGATTTGGCAGTGGATTGTGATTCAAATTGGGCAGCGCTGGAGTGCACTGGATGGAACCGCTCTAGATCAGTATTTCAATCTCAAGTTTTAGCTTAAAACAATCTTCAGTGTCATTTCTAGGCACGTTGGAGTTGTACACGCATCTTTTAGTTTCATCAAAATACTTGGAGGGATATTTAGGAAACCTTCCTTCGACTAGGTGTATCAACCATGCTCTTCTCAATCTCTCAAATAATTGGGCTAGAAGTTCAGCAATCGGGGTATAATTTCTAGGTCCACTCTCTTGAAAGTTGGGACGAGGGCGTGGTGGATAAGCAGGTCAGTTTTGGTGAGTAGTGGTTTGCACATGAGCATATGGTCGTTGTGGGTTTTGGTTGTTGTGGACTCGAGGAGGGTTGTATTGTGGTTGAGGGTGGTAATATGGCTGGGTGTTATAGACTGGAGCGTAAGTAGGTGATGGTGAATGATTGTTTGGAGAATAGGAAGTGTTTTTGTGATGTGGTTTCGGTTGATAGTAAAGGATGATTGCTGAGACCTCCTCTTTCTTCTCCTTTCTGCTACCGATTGACCCTGATTGGATGGCCTTGTTGGCCACTTGCAGTGCTGCCATAGATTGTACTTTCCCAGGTTTTATGCTTTCTTCTATGAAATCTCACATATTGACCAACTCGAGGAATTTTTGTCCCATCATTCCCATCATCTTTTTGAAGTATATCCCTTCCTGGCTCTGATGAAATACTTGGTTAATTCACTGTCGTCCAGTTGAGGTTGCGCTCTAGAGGACTCTGACCTCACCGGCGTGCATATTCTTAGAATGACACAGATGGTTTTTTCTACAAGTTCACCAGTGCAAACCGATAGTGAGTGATCTCTGTATTGAATCGAAAATGATTCATGAAGTGCTCCGCCATATCTTGCCAAGTTTTCCAATTTCGCGGATCCTGTCGAGTATACTAGGTGAGTGCTTCTTCCATAAAACTTCTTATAAAGAACTTTATCTTTAACTTCTTATTCCTCCCCACTCCGACTAACTTGTCAAAATATGCCCTCAAATGTTCATGGGGATCACTCATCCCATAAACAAATATCGAACATTGGGGGTTTATACCTTGCTGGCACATCCACATCCGGATGAATACACAGATCCTCAGAGTCTAGACTTTCACTTCCTCGGGCAACTTGGAGGCTCTTCATTTGCCTTCTCAAAATTTGCAACTGCTTAGATACTAACTCTTTTTCCTTACGCATGTTTTCTCTTTCCATCTCGGCGTATTGGCCAATCTCAAAAGGCACCCTAGCCGTGACAGGTGCTGTAAAGGTAAGTTCAAAATTAGCATATACAGGGGAACATACCTCTCATGTGTAGCGGCATGTGCCACAGGTATGTGCCGGTTGGTAGTAAAAGTGAAGCCATCACGAGGAAGAGTATGAGTTGCATTGGTAGTAATAGGCGCGTTTTGTGGTGTCTAAATGTAATATGGTATGTAGGGAGTGTGGATAGGGGGATTTAGTGGAATTGCGGGAGTCACTGGAGGGATGACTTGAATGGTAGGAGCTGAAGTTGGGATGTTATTGTTTTGGCATGATGTGGAAGGAAAATGGTCAGGGAGTGAATCCAAATAAGGGAATCAAGGTGGTTGAGGAAGTGATGTCACGGCCAGGTGCGCTAGTTCCCTAATATGTTGTACCTCCTCCCTTAGGGACTCCATTTCCTGGGCCATCCTGGCCACGTGTTCATCATTCCTGGTGTTGTCTTTTTCCCGCGATCACTCCAGGTTGTCGGTTATGACCAGATCATGTTCAATTGGGTTTTCTGTGGCTGACATCTTTCCCTTTGGCCTTAGATTTGATGGTGGTTCTGCCAGTTTTAGTCAACACAAACAAACTTTCTTTTCTTTTTGGGGGTAATAATAAAGCAAAAGGAAAATAAGAAGAAAGAAAAGAAAAAGGAACAAGAGTCAGTTTCTTCATTTATACAAGCAGAAAATCACACAGAGTAATCTTTTCGTGCATTACAGCTAGCGCATTTCCTAGAATGCGCTGGGACCTCTCATTGCCGGAGGTAGGCCTAATTCGCAGATATTTGAAAAACATTTAGATTTGACACCTTTAGACCCAAAGAAATGTATTTTCATTGATAATTTGGACTGATACAAGTGAGTACAAAGATTACATCACTATTTTATAGAACTGCATGGGCTTGGACAACATGCCCTTTTGGAAAATTAAAAAGGAAACTGGGGATAAGGATACAAATTGGGAAAGAAAGGTAAATCAACCTACTCTAATAGCCACCCCTGAATCGTTTCCCATATCCTCCTTCTGGCTCCTATTCCGGATCCTCCTTCGGATCCTCCTCAAACTCGTTCTCGTCATTGTTGAACTCTGACTCCTCCTCTGGATCTTCTTTTGGCTCTGTGCTAGACTCTATTTGGATGCACTCCACTACCTGGTCATCGTCTTCACCAGGTGGCAACATATGATCGACGGAGCTTGGGACCATTTCGTGGTGCATTGAAGTGGTCATAGTAAGTCATATTCTTTATTGGTCTGCTAACCAATGAGATTATCGGTAAGGGTTCTTGTACTTCTAAGGGGAAGGTGTTAGGCACCCCTACAAATCTAACGGAGGTAGCTCCATAGGACTTAGACTAATTTCAAGGGATCAGTTATTTATACTATGCCTTAATTACTATTAGAGAATATGGCTTACTATATATCTAAGGGAGAGGATAAAAAGGGATGTGAGACTTAAAAGGGGTGTGGATTTGTAAGAAGTCTTGAAAAAGTATGTTTGTGGATATGATTGAAAGAGTTTTGAAATGACTGATTGATATTTATAAAGCATATGAAAAGGGTTGTCAAAACACTTGGTTTTAGAGGATGGATATTCATGTAACTCTAAGATATGTTTGGAAACGTGAGCTTAGATATACCTTGATTTTTAAAACTTGAAGAGAAGCGATCTTTTGAAAATTCATTTGGGCGATAGTACTTCACTTTTTTATGAAAGATTCTGATTTGCCTCTTTGAAGAAAAAGCTTGCGATTCAAATTAGATTTCTTTTTGAAAATGGGGATGTTGTTTTTAGTAAGTTTTGGGCTTCAAAATCTTTTAAGAAAAGGTAAGATGAGCAAGAAAATAGTAATAATATAAGCAAATTATAATTAGCAAAATAGGGATTAGTTACTAATTAATTCCTTTGAAATTCTATATTGTTTAAGGCTTGCCTATGTTTCATTTGATATTAAAGCATAAAAATAAAGTGTGTGATCTAATATATGAGTGTTATATACAACAATAATAAGGAGTTGAGGGAAAGAGGACTGGACTTTGGTAATTGGGCCTCCAGAAAGCAGACCCAATAGTAAAGAGATATGGCTACAACTGATTTTGGACTCTCCAGAAAAATGCATCAAGGCTGGGATTGGGCCTGAGTTCCTTAGGAACTCAGCATGCCCAAATGGATGTACATGTCCAAAAGAAAAGAGACAATCATTAGATACATGCTCCATATTTTCAACATTTTTAACCATGTATGAAATATATAAACAGATTACTGGAACAAGAATATATTAAGATATCAATACTCTAACACTATGACAAATTATAATAATGTGGTGGTTGTACGTGGCTAATAATGTACATTGAAAATCTTTCGTTGTCATTAAATACTAAACCCCTAAAGAACCAAAAGTGTCAATAAATTAAGGGCTAAGGAGGGAGTTCTACTCAAGGTCGACGCCCTGTTTGAATCCCCCGACACTTCAAAGTTCCCAAGGGACTCAAGGCCCAGGGAAATGCTTGTGCCGGAGAGAGAAGCCCGACCTAGAGTTAAACACCACTCCCAAATAACCCTAATCACTAACGACTTATTTTTCCCTATGGGTTTAAGTGCCAATGAGGCCTTTTCAATGTATACTAAATGCTATAATATCCCCTACCACAGAAGTATACTTTCCCTTCTAACAGAAAAACATAAGGGTACACAAATAATTCTACATTTTCTAACACCAAGTGAACAATCCACATGTTAGGTAAATCTGAAGGGCAGACTGTCGAGCACATATATGAGAGAAACATAAACATTATAACATACTGTTAAGGGTCTAAACATTAGGTAAAAACACATTCAAAGGGAAAGTAAAGAATACAGAGTTCAAAGCTTATGTATTGCTATTAGCACATACATAGACTGACCACACTGCTTGGGATTCTCAAAGCACCAACAAGGATTAAACAAACTATCACACCAAACAACCTTTTAGGTATTATCAGAAGTATCAGATCCTGATCAAGGTTCTTAATAAGACTACAAGTTGTAGATTCAACATGGGATTCCTAAGATGCTCGGCAGGATCACATTAAATAATAATATTAACCTCAAACAAACTATTATGTTCAGGCAGTATCAATAAGGAACTTCTCATAATGTTTAAAGTTCAAATTCAGTTCAGATTAGTAGTAAGGAGGGGACTGAGTATAGTTCAAAAAACAGCAAGGGATCAGGAGGCCAAACATAGGAAACATACAACAGTTACTTAGTTATACATGGACACTTCAAGTGGGGTTGTGATCTTGTACAGAAAGAGGAAATTTGCATGTTATGGAATCAAGTAGCCATGTCATGAAGGGAAGTACTTATAGACAAGGGAAATATTATGCCATAAAAAGGTTTAACTCAGGTGTATAGTCGAAATTAGTATCTAGCTGTGAAGTAATCATACTCAGCTTTTAAAAATTATCACTTGACTATAACAAGAATGATTAGGTCCTACTTTTATGAAATATAACTTAATGACAACTGAATTTAAGCTTCACAAAATCAGCAATAGCATAAAAGAGATTAAAGACAAGAAAATGCTATACCAAATATGTTTTGACTTAAACATATAACTGAAGGCTTTATCTAAACATGAGGTAGTGTGTTTAGCTCAACAACAATTTTCAGTTAACTATAACAAACATGACTATGATTTAATTTGTGAAGAAGAGGATAACTTAATCTTTACAGAATATATAGAGTAGAGCTATTGGTATTCATGAAAGTTCACCTCAACAAGACTGTCACATACAGATACAATTAGCAACTAGATATTAACGTGAGAATGTCATAGTGATACTCAGGGACTTCGAGTTAATGGTCACTGATATGGGGAAGGAGAACACTTAAACTTTTCATGCTTCAGTTAAATGATAAAGGATATAAGCTTATGAATTTTCAGGGTTATCCTAGTTAGGACTATCAAACAATAAACTCGACCACAAGACAATCAGAATGTAGGGAAACAATATGTAGAGGTGAAGATCACGACAGAATCATCAATGGAAGATAGAAGTTTAGGTTAACATGAGTAGTCATTCAAGGCAAATTACAACTTAATCATGCAAACTGTTTAGACTCAGAAATGAAAGTTATCAGGAGTCACATAATAGCTTAATCAATATTAATTAAAGACTTAGGGGGATGAAAAGTGCTCATAAGCAGACAATATCTTATCATAAATAAAAATAAATATTTCTATACTACATATAAGCATCATAAACAACTGTAGTTCAGAGAAGGCAACAAGCACATTCATAATATTCTAATAAAATGATCAAAAGAGAAAAGTTAGAGGTATACTGACCTTTTCAGGGAAATCAGACCAAACAAGGATTTCTCTTAGTTGCTTAAGACCCCAAATCTTCAGCTCGAAGCAGCAAAAGTACCCAAAAACGAGAAAAAAGGGAAATCGGTAAGAAACCTTAGGATTTGGAATCTCATAACTGCTCTAAGATGATTGTTCTTTCGTCTAGTTGGTGATTCTAGGTTGTGGTTGATGATTGTTATGTGAGAATATTAAAGACCCTATTCATAGTGCCACTAAGGCTCTAGGGTTTCAATAGATTCAAAATTATTAGTGGGAAGTGACGAAAGATTGACGATGATAGCAAAATTGAGTGAAAATCTGAGAGACAGAAGGGAAAAATAAGCTCAAGTTTACCGGAGCATCGACTGTTAAATTTTGCACCATAGGTTAAACCCTAATGTCCAGAGGTCATTGCATTTGACCTCTGGACTTAGAATAATCATGATGAAGCTCCGAAACATGCTCATGTATGCTCCGATTTAACAGAACATGAAGCAAAATTCGAAGATTTGAAGATTCACATTTTTGTTTGTGATTTCATAATTGGGGCTTTTGAAATTTCATCGGTGAAATAGAAAGAAAACATTAGCCTGCATAGCCCCGAGATAAGATGAGTGTTCTATATGTTGATTTGTTAGAACAAGAAAGAAATCAGGTTAAAGGCGTTTTGAGCTTAGGGTTTCAAAACAAGGCATTTGAATTTTTAGTGATGAAATAGGAAAATAGATGTGGTGTTTGGATTCGTGGATAGGGAGACAAAAGAGATGATTCTGAATGTTTTTGAGTAACCTTTCACAAATTTGTGTAAGGTTTCTATGATTGATGGTTGTTGGAGATGAGAGAAAAGAGAGAGTTTAGGGAAATGAGGGCGGCTGAGTATTTGAGAAATGATTAGGGTTTGGGGGGAATAGGGTTGATCTCTAAATTAAAGTCGGGAGATAGAACGGAAGTCATTGGATCTGTTGATCAACAGCTCCAATTATTTGGGTAATTGAAATTTTAGAAATGATTAAAATAAAGGAAATCGATGGCCTTTTGATTACTTTGATCGGATGGTTGTGATTAGATCTCTAGGTGCTTAAATTAAAGACAAAATGGTGACCAATTATGAGTCGTTGATCCGAGGAACATACGACTCAGATTCATCGTGTTTCTTGTGTGAGTGTTATGGAGAGGTGATGTTGCGTGCAGTGATTGGTGCAAAGGAGATGGCAAGGATTGCCACATTATAATGGAGATGGGGTATTTAGACTGGGTATTTCCATTTGGGCTTGATAATTGGGCCAAAAATAAATTTAAGATATGGCCATTTTGCATTTGATTGAGAATTGCAATTGTAGCCCTTTTGTCTTGTATTCCCTTTTCGAATTTAATTTAAATAAACTTAACAATTTCATTTAAAATGTGGTAAAATTATAACTATTATATATACTACTAATTATTTAAGTATTTATAAAATACATTATTTTTCTAAATTGTAACACTAATTTTGAAATACCGACATAGTAACCTAATTTACTAGAAATTAAAGTGTAATTCATCAAATTAATTATAAAACCTATGTAATATATATAAAATGTTATTTTAATAATCTTAAAATAGTAAGTATATTTGTAATGACATAACATTAATATTACGGGATTAATTTCAAAACTAAAACTTAATTAATTTGTAAAAAATAAGTTTTTATTACTTGAAAATACTTTAAAAATATTTATTGGAAATTACTAAGTATAAATTAATTACTTTTAAAAGGGAGGTTCAAAATTGGCCGTCAACAACTGCCACTCTTTGACCGAAGACGATGAAAAGGTTTCCGGGCAAAGAAATTGAACCAAGGCTAATTTTGTACCGACTTCAGGCATGTATTGCACGAGTCGTATGAAGATTATGAGTTGCAGGATTGAGTTAAGGAAGATTCTGGGAAGATTTTGGGAAGACTTTTGGATATATTGGGGCCGAATTCTGGCTTTGAATTACTTACATATCTCGAGCTTTACAAGGATCATGCCTCATGTAGTTCTGGGGTAAATATTTTGAGGAAACGGCACTCGCAAGAATTGTACCGATATCGTATTATGATGATACGACGAGACGGAGGATTGGGTACTCGTGATAGCTTGAGTTTTGCTGCTTGGTTTGATGGATTTGAAACTTTTGAGTCTCACTGGTCATCTTGAACTTGGATCCTTGGCCCACTAATGAGTTTGATGTCCCCATAGCATTATAGTTTGGTATGCTACTTAGAAAAGTTCCACGATGTGGTGTTTATTCCTACAAAACAAAGGAAATACACGCATGCCAATAAATTGTAATGCAGCATATATCAAGATGCGATGTTAATAATGCAGGAAGTATGATGCATGGCTGCCAATGAGCCTTTATTTGGGATCGGGATGACGGGATACTTGATTTTGACTCGATTTGTTAGTCAGGCTATGTACCATTCCGCAACAGTCGGAGCATTTTAAAATTGTCTTCGCTTATTTGGAGAGCATGATTGGTAGAGTGTGTCTCCGCTTGTTGTTGGAGCTTTGCACTAAGAAATGCTTCATAGTTAAGAGTACCTCTTAGGCATGCTTTTATTTCATTTGATAATACTTTGAATGTTTTGACATTTTGCTCATGCAGCTTCAGGCACGCTGACGATTTTAGGCAATCACTAAAATCATTCTACAAGGATCATAAACGGGGATTGGAAGAACATCGTTGACGAGATTTGCGGCTATCTATTATGGCATCCGGTGCGATGGAGAAGCAATGCGAGTTCCTTTGTCGGCGAAGTTTGTAGTTTGCTATATACAAAGCTCCGATTGGTGAAGCCGACATTCGATTTGTATAGGGAGATCCAATTGCTATATACGTGATTTTAATTGGTGAAGCCAAGGGCTCATTTGTACAGGGTGCTCCGATAGTTTGAGCAGACGGTATGCTATGTAAAGAAATTCAATTGGGGAAGCCGACAACTTGTTTTGTACAAGATGCTCCGGTTAGTTGAGCAGGCGATATGCTATGTATAGGTTTTTTCGTATTAGCTTTCTGATTACGATGTACCTGCAAAGGATTCAAAGGTTAGCTTTAGTTGTACCAGAAAATATTCAAGTGAAGGAAGAGAGATAATCTTAGATAAGTGGCGGGTCTATCATTTGCCCCAGTGTGGACTTAGTGCACCCAAAGAAAAATTCTTAGTGGGACAGGGAAGTTGTTTGTGTCGACCACAGTGTTGGTTTGCCCTGACCTTTGACATGATTACGCCGCGAAGTTCGGTAGATTGATCAAATTATGGTGTATATATATTTTTTGTTTTAGAAAACATTTTGAATATAATTTGTTTTTAAGGCAAATGTAGTTGTTCCGGATTATGACATGTTATGAAAGGTTCTCCACATGTGAGTCTATCCTCCTGAGAACGTTTGTCCTGTTGATGCTGATCTCCTGTGATGCTTCTGACAACACGGCTGCTTGCTGTCGCGACTGGGTCCTAATTCGAACTAATGCATTATAAAGCTTTCCAAAAATGATGACCGAATCCTTTCAGGTTGCCTATGTATCCAAAACGAAATCAGGTATGAACGTAGTTGGTGGGTTGTGAAATATGATGAAGATAACCAAGCCTGACTCGGGCAGTCTACGTATCCAAATGGAATCAGGTCAAAGCGTAGTTCGATTACAATAAATGCAAAATGATGCGATTAAGAATGAAAATGGCCGAGTCTAACTTAGACAGCCTACGTATCCAAATGGAATCAGGCCATAACGTAGTTCAATTTCAATAGATAATTGAATCCGATGAGGGTTGCCTACGTATTCCTTTATGAGTAAATCAAGTCGGCGTAGTTCCTGAACAACATACAAAAGTGATATTTGGTTTTTCTATTATAAGAGAGAAGGGGGAGAGAAATCGAACCCTACATGGATTGCATATGTATCCCTCTATGGGAAGTAAGGTTGAACAAACTTCTATTACAGCGAAAACCTAACTCTATATGTCTTCAAACATAGTATCTCTTGATTGCGTCTAAGTTGATAAGCTTCGCTGATCTACGACCACCCTCTCACTCACGACACACAGTACCACACTACACGTATAGACGCAAACCCCCCTCTTTACCGTACGTGCGACTCTCACCGCATACGGCTCGTGCTAACTATTCCATCCATTTCTGCCAAGAATAGAGCTCCACCCGAGAGTGCTAGGTGGACCACGTAAGGACCTTGCCAATTTGGTGCGAACTTTCCATTTGATTCTTCTTGGTGGGGAAAGATTTTCTTCAATACCAACTGCCCCGGTATGAACTACCCTGGTGGGCATGTCCCATTGACATTAAGGTGTCATGCCCCGACCTCGGGGAATGCGACCGACGCTCAACGGAGATATCCATGTCAAGCAAGCCTTTACAATACCTTCTACCCAACTCACCAAAGAATAAAAAGGAGAATACCTTTCATTAATTAGATAGTAAGAGGTCATGAGAATATCACCTGTTCATTTTTATTAGTTACGTCATTAACAAGTCTCCAAAATAGTACATTGTACAACCATAGTTAAAGTGAAACATATGATATAATTACAACATTTTTAGTTTAACTTTCCCAAAAATAGATACAACCCTCACTCTGCGACCAGTCTGCAATCCGCAGACATATTCTATGGTCGCATAATGCGCCGCAGAATTGCCCTCCAAAAATTTTGTGTTGGTTCTGCGATGGGTTATGCAACCGCATAATGGTCCAAAAACGTTGCCCAGATTTTTGGCTCCATCTACGGCAGATCTATGGTCCGCAGATCAGTTCTGCAACCGCATAATGGGCCGTAAAAATGCCATTCACTTCCAAAAATTCTCTTCAACTCCCCAACGCAATGTTCTACCCAAAAAGTCAGAACCGTGAAGAATCCCTACAATCGTCAACACATAAGTCTACTTCGGCACCACGAAACCCCGGGTTTTAGGTAAACTTTTATGGGGCCTTATATCCTCTCCCACTTAGGATCATTCATCCTCGAATGAGGGTCAAAACCCACCATTAGTACCCAATGTGACTCAGCTGCTATAACACACACCAACAGTTTCAATTTTTGACAAACTCCCCAAATTTCTAAAATTTTTGGTAGAGTTTCACTTTTAACTGGGCCTATCCACCTGTCAGAGAAACCCAAAAACCAATCCTAACAACATGTACATGAACCAATGACGTAACATAACATGAAAATAATGGCAATCGTGGCCTCACGGGCAGTATATCACAAAAAAGGAACACACTTAACATCAACTGTACAAATGATACATAATTCATAGAAGGTAAACTCTTAACACTTTCATAGAACACAACTTTATAAGTACATGACTATTCAAACAAATGAGGGTATTTCTTCTTCATTTCTTCCTCAGCCTCCCAGGTGGCCTCTTCGACTTGTTGGTTTTTCCATAACACTTTCACGGAGGCAATCTCTTTATTCTTCAACTTTCGAACTTGCCTATCAAGAATGGCAATTGGAATTTCTTCATAAGTCAATTCTTCATTAACCTCGATAGTCTTAACCGGAACAATAAGCAACGGATCTCCAACCACCTTCTTCAACATGGATACGTGAAACACCGGGTGTACCAAAGACATCTTTGGAGGTAGTTCTAGCCTGTAAGCCACCTAGCCAGTCCTTTGAATGATTTTGTACGGTCCGACATACCTCGGACTTAATTTCCCTTTCTTACCAAACCGCATTATACCCTTCATAGGAGAAACCTTCAAGGATACCCAATCATTTTCTTTGAATGCCAAATCTCTACGACGTATATTCGAATAGGACTTCTGACGACTCTGGGTAGTTCTCAACCATTCTGTAATAATCTTAACCTTCTCTATACCTAATGCACAAGGTCTGGCCCTATCAACTCCGCTTCCCCAATCTCGAACCACCCAATGGCAGATCTACATCTCCTACCATATAAAGCCTCGAATGGTGCCATCTGGATACTAGCATGATAACTGTTGTTGTAGGCAAATTCTATGAGCGGCAAATGATCATCCCAACTACCCATGAAGTCAAGAACATAAGCTCGCAACATATCCTTAAGTGTCTGAATAGTCCGCTCTACCTGCCAGTCAGTCTGCGGGTGAAAGGCTGTACTAACATTCACCTGAGTACCCAAACCTTACTGAAACTTTTTCCAAAGATTAGCCGTGAACTGTTCCCCCCGATCTAAGATAATAGAAACTAGAGTGCCATGCAACCTGACTATTTCCTTGATATATGACTGAGTATATTATTCTGCTGTGTAGGTAGCCTTAACAGGTAAGAAGTGTGCTGATTTCGTGAATCGATCCACAATTACCCAAATCGAGTCGAACTTGCAAGGAGTGCGAGGTAGTCCTGCCACAAAGTCCATATTGATCATCTCTCATTTCACAACGAAATTTCTATGTTCTGTGCCAACCCACCCGGCCTTTGGTGTTCGGCCTTCACTTGATGACAATTTGGACATGTTGCCACAAAGTTTGCTATATTTCTCTTCATACCATTCCACTAGTAGACTTCCTTAAGATCATGGTACATCTTTGTAGAACTCGGGTTCACGGAATACCTAGAAGTGTGAGTCTCGGTCATGATTCTTTCCCATAGGCCATCTACATTTGGAACACATAGATGACCAAGAGAAAAGGCCATGATCTTATGTTTATGAATTCCCTCCTTCAATTGTTCCAATAATGGATCGTTGTATTGCTTCCCCTTGACTTCCACCACAAGCGACAATTCAGCCCTATTTTTCACAATCACCCTTCCTTCACTAGAGTCCGCAAGACGAACTCCCAAACTAGCCACGAAATGAACTTCCTTGGGTAAATGACTTTGATATGCCTCCAACTGAGCCAAACGACCCATAGATTTCCGGCTAAGAGCATCCGCTACAATATTAGCCTTCCTCGGATGATATAGAATATCAATGTCGTAATCCTTGAGTAACTCAAGCCATCTTCTCTGCCTCAGGTTCAATTCCTTCTATTTGAAAATATATTGAAGACTTCTATGGTCCGTGAATATATCCACATGGACCCCATATAGATAATGACGCCAAATCTTCAATGCAAATACCACCGCCGCAAGCTCCAAGTCATTGTGTTGGATAGTTCTTTTCATGATTCTTGAGTTGCCTAGAAGCATAAGCTATAACCTTGCCATGTTGCATTAATACACACCCAAGTCCGATTCTTGAAGCATCATAGTATACCATAAACCGACATGTACCCTCTTGTAGGGTCAATACGGTTTCGTAGTTAATCTTGATTTCAACTCTTGGAAGCTCCTTTCACAAATATATGACCATTGGAACCTAACCGCCTTCTGCGTCAATTTAGTCAACGGAGAGGCAAGAGTAGAGAACCCCTTCACAAACTTCTTGTAATATCTAGCTAAGCCTAAGAAACTGTGAATCTCTGTTGGGGTAATAGATCTTTGCCAATTCCTCACAGCTAAAATCTTCTGAGGATCAATCTCAATTCCTTCTGTGAGATGACATAACCCAAGAACGTGATAGATTCAAGCCAAAATTCACATTTCGAAAACTTCACATACAACTTGTGCTTATATAGAGTCTGTAGAATTGCCCTGAGATGATCGACATGGTCCTCTCGGCTTTGCGAATATACAGTGATATCGTCAATAAATACTTTCACAAAAGAGTCGAGGAATGTCTTGAAAACTCAGTTCATAAGATCCATAAAAGCTGCCGGGGCATTTGTTAGCCCAAAAGACATTACTAGAAATTCAAAGTGCCTATACCGGGTCCTGAAAGTTATTTTCGGAATATCCTGCTCCCTGGTCTTCAATTGGTGATACCTGGATCTTATATTGATCTTGGAGAAGTACTTAGCACCTTGCAATTGGTCAAACAAGTCATCTATCCTTGGCAGTGGGTATTTATTCTTGATCGTGACCTTGTTGAGATGCCGATAGTCAATACATATTCTCAGTGACCCTTCTTTCTTCCTTACAAAAAGGACTAGTGCGCCCTAAGGAGACACACTCGGCCGCATGAAACTCTTCTCTAACAAATCCTTCAATTGTTCCTTTAGCTCTTTTAATTATGTAGGTGCCATTCTATAAGGTGGAATAAATATAACCTACGTGCCTGGTAGCACATCAATCCCAAAATCAATCTCCCTGTCTGGCGTGATCCCAGGGAGCTCATCCGAAAAGACCTCCGGAAATTCATTCATCATAGGCACAAACTCAAGTGTAGGTGCCTCAACATCGGTGTCCATAACCCGTACCAAATGGTAGATACACCCCTTGTTAATCATCTTCGTGGCCTTAAGGTAAGAAATAAACATACCCTTCGACACCATATCATCCCCCTTCCTTTCAATAACTGACTCATTTGGAATTTCAAACGTAACGGTTCTGGATCAATAATCAAGCTTAGCGAAACATGAATAAAGCCAATCCATCTCCATTATTACATCAAAATCAACCATCCCTAATTCAATGAGATCGGACATGGTGTCCCGACCACGCACCGTGATAACACATTCCCTATAAACCCACGCGGCCACAATAGACTCGCCAACCATAGTAGATACAGAGATCGGCTCGTGGAGTTGTTCTGGTTCTATTCCAAAGTGGAACTGGGATCAATAACAGCACATACATCATGGGATTGAACAGTCAATATACCTGTCACAATATCTGGAGAAGACTTTGAATCCTGACGCCTCCGCATAACATAAAAACTATTGGGTCCTTCTGAACGCTGTGCACCACCCCTAGCTGCACCACGCCTTACGAGTGCTGGGGTTCCTCGAGCTGGAGGAGGTGATGTGGATGTAGTAGCTGCGGAACTAGCAGGCTGCGCCGTACCTCTGCCCATGATCCGGTGGGACGAGCGGCAATCCCTCTGCATATGGCCCCTTATACTGCACCTATAACATATAGGTAGGTCCATGAAGCAGGCCCCAAAGTGCATCCTCCCACACTTAGGGCATGGGGGCCTCCGCTGCTGCTGGAATCTCCCTCCAGGCCGAGCCTGCTGGTGGGGTCCCCTATTGCCTTGACTGGTCCTGGATGGTTGTGCACTCATCAAAGACTGAGTGAATGATTTAGATGGCCCTGATTACCCTCCCCTAATTGCCGACCTAACCAGCCAAGTTTGCCGCAGTCCAGGCCTTACTGCTACCCTCACGCTCCCTTTTATTTTTTAGTTTATGATCCTTTGTAGCTTGAGCAAACGCCACCATCTTCCCATAGTTCATATTAGAATTCAAGGCAGCCGTAACGACCTCATTAATAACCAAGGGGCTAAGTCCCTGCATAAACCGGCGCACTCTAGCCTCCATAGTGGGCAACATGTGAATAGCATACTTGGACAAGCGTGCGAACTCTATATGATACTCCCAGACATGTATGCTACCCTAATTCAGGCTCTCAAACTCAGCGGCACGTGCCGCCTTAGTCTCGGCTGGCAAGAAATGATCCATAAAGGCATCGGTGAACTCACTCCACCTCGCCCAAGGGCTCTCCTTCTCATGGGACTCCTCTCACATTTCAGGTGGTAGGAGGCCAACTCCACTCCCTCTGTCTCAGTAGCACGCATAACTCGGAGAGTCTTGTGCATATCATCAATAAAGTAGCGGAATCCCCTGGCTAGAGTTTCTTGTGCATCTCATCAATGTGAACACTAGAGGATCCAACTAGAGAAGCTTGTTCACCCTAGAACTAGCAGAATCCCCTGGCTGACTAGAAGAACTAGGTGCAACATTTGATCGCTAGGCCTGGGAGGCCACTATCTGAACCAATATCTGTATAGCTGCCCTAAGATCCCCATCAGAAACACTGGGACCGAAAGCTGGAGCTGGAGGGGGAACTGGAATATCAATTGGAGGGACCGTTGCACCTTCAGTAGGTGTAGGAACTGGTGCAGTCTAAGCACGAATAGTATACTCAGGCGGTGTAGTAATTGAGAGAATATCCTCACCCCTCGGATGCTCACCCGCATCATTAAATATAGAATCAACTACCACTCCTTGGCCAGTTCTTGCTTTCGTCCTAGCTAGGCGCCATGTACTTAAAGTTAGTGCAAAGCACAAGTTAAAGGAGGAACAATCTCACAATCAGCTTTATCGCATGATCGAGAATATCAAAGAAGGGTATTATTCCTAAATGCCCAAGTAGCCTCCTAATTATAGATGTGGTCGAACACACACCGATAAGAAGGACTCTACTAGACACGGCTCCAAGACATCCTATGACACTTAAAACCTTAGGCTCTGATACCAAGTTTGTCATGCCCCAACCTCAGAAAGCGCGACCAGCGCTCAACCAAGATACCAAGGTCAAGCAAGCCTTTACAATACCTTCTACCCAACTCATCCAAGAATAAAGAGGAGAATATCTTTCATTAATTAGACAGTAAGAGGTCATGAGAATATCACTAGTTCATTTTCATTAGTTACATCATTAACAAGTCTCCAAAACAGTACATTGTACAATCATAGTTAAAGTGGAATAGATGATACGATTACAACAGTTTCAGTTTAACCTTCCCAAAACCAGATACAACCCACACTATGTTTATGGAGCCTCTAACAGAAACAAAAGAGTACTACGACAGTCCCGGAAACAAGGCCCAGGCTATACCTCAAAACACTATGTACATGGAACAAGAGATACAGGATCCCGGAATGAAGTGGGGCTCACGAAGTCAGCTGAAGAGAGGAGGCACTGCTATCACTGATCAATACCACCTGCTATGGAACCACCTGCATCCATTAAAGATGCAGCGCCCCCGGCAAAAGGGACGTTAGTAAATGTCGAATAGTACTAGTACGAAAACCAAACATCTATGCAAGGACTTGGAAATACAACATGAATATGATGAATCATGGTACAATAAAATGGTTAGTTATTCGTTAAAGCCATAGCAAATTTATTAAGAGTTTTCAATAACATTTATAAATTCATAAGTCGTGGATCCTCTACAACTACCTTTACACAAAGTAGACCTGCTGCCTCACCCCAACGTATGCGGGTGGAATTGTAATCACAATACCATAAACTCTATACAAAGCGGCCCTGCCGCCTCACCCCAATGTATGCGGGTGGAGGTACATTAATCATGCAAAAAACTCTACACAAAGCAGCCTTATCACCTCCCCCGATGTATGCGGGTAGAGGTGTATTCACAACACCACAACTCTACACAAAGTGGCCCCGCCGCCTCACTCCAATGTATGCGGGTGGAGGTGTATTCACAATGCCACACTTTGAATTCCCAAAACAATAATAGTTTGTACAAGAAAGTTCCCTTTTAAATCAACCATTTGGCACCTTTGGCCTTAGCAAGTGTAAGTTCATAAGGTTTCATCATGTTAGAAATAAGTGTTTTATCACATTGATTTCATACAAGATCTTCTTCCCAAAAGGGGGTATAACATAATTACGTCAAAAATAGAGAATCATTAACACACGAGGGTTCTAACACGTTATGCCAATCGGGAATCAATTTTACTAGTTTGAATACCCCACATCAATAGCATTTCAAGTTCGACTATACATGATAGAATTCTACAAGAATTCGAGAATTCCGACACTAGAAGAAGAGTTTAGCCTTCATACCTCGCTTTGAGCTTTCCTTAATTCACTACACAGTTCCGAAAATCCTAGCAACTTTGATCTATTTAGAGACATAGCAAAATTGAACACAAATTAGGAGGATATTCATGTTTACAGCTCATGTGAGCATTTTATCAAACACTAGGTGGGCATTATTGTTTCTAGCTTCTCCTGTGGAGGATTTACTTCACTCCACAACCCAAAGTCTACCCATTTGAGTTCAATTACCTTCCCACAACTCATGAATGTGCATGCATGCATAAACAACAACCCTCATCCTCAAAACCTTCCTCCCCATTACTTTTTCCCAAACAAAATTTCGTGATTGAGGGTTAAGGCTAGAATCTTAAATCTTGGTTGAATACCTTGTGAGTTTTCCTTGTGAATGCATTAAGTCTTGAGCAAGCATTGATGAAGAATTAGCCTAGTGTTTCCTCCTCTCTCTCTAAAATATCATATTTCTCTTTCAAAACGAGCCCCAAGGGCTTTTAATCAAAATAGGGTCGGGTAAAGAACAATTCAAAAAATGAAGCCCAGACACAGATCTGCGGTCGCATATGCAACCGCATAACACTTCTACAGTCTGCAAAATGGGCCGCATAATGGCCCTCCGGAACTGGGCACCCCTACCTTACTCTATGACCGGTCTGCAGTCCATAGACGTATTTTGCGATTACATAATGCACTGCAGAACTGCCCTCCGGAAATTTTTGTGTTGGGTCTGTGATGGGTTTGTGGCCCGCAAAGTGATTATGCGGCCGCATAATGGAACGCATAATGGTCCAAAACAATTGCTCAGATTTCTGCCTCCGTCTGCGGCAGAACTGCGGTCTGCAGATCAGTTCTGCAACCGCAGAATAGGCCGCAAAAAATGCCATGCACTTCCAAAAATTTTCTTCAACTCCCCAATGCACTGTTCAACCCAAACAATTTGAACCGCGACGAGCAAGCTTGCAATAAAGAATCCCTACAATCATCAACACATAAGTCTACTTCGGCACCATGAAACCCCGGGTTTTAGGTAATATTTTATGGGGCCTTACATAAGGTGTCTTTCCTAATTGTGCGTAGGTGCCAAGGATCGACTCCCCAAAGGTTTAAGCAGTATGACCTATTTTACTAGAGTAGAGTGTTTCCAACTTTTGATTTGGACTGAAGGCTCGAGAAGTTATTTCAGTTGCCCTGACAAAGCCATTCTCTGAAACTAGAGAGTTTTGAAAAGAAGGTTTGGAGGGGTGTAAGAGACAACCCTCGCATGCTATCGTGTGTAATAGTGTACGGCCAAGACTCGATAGGAAGATATGTGATGACAATGTATATAAACCAGTAACAGACAAGGGTGTAACAACGATAAGCATGATAATAAGCATAAAGAGCAAATAAAGCGGGTAAGCATGTAATTGCAATTTTATCTACAATTAAAGTAATGTACAAATAAATATAGATGACAAATTAGTCTAAGTCTGCTAAGGTCAGAACCTAAGTGTGATTCCCCAGTGGAGTCGCCATGTTGTTGCACCATATTTTGCACTAGTCAAAACAAGATTCAACTTCTGGTTTCTCTGTTATTGATAAAAGATAGTTGCCACCTAATATTTAATGGTATATTAGGGTACGTATTACTAAGTCATATTCTTTATTGGTCTGCTAACCGGTGAGATTATGATTAAGGGTTCTTGCTTTTCTAAGGGGAAGGTGTTAGGCTCCCCTTAAAATCTACCAAGCTCCATATGACTTAGACTAATTTTAAGGGATCAGTTATTTATACTATGCCTTAACTAATATTAATGAGTATGGCTTACTATATATCTAAGGGAGAGTATAAAAAGGGATCTAAGACTTAATATGGAACAATCCGATCGATCGTTTTGCTTTATAGATCCTTCTCCCCTAATTAAGACTCCCCATATGTGCTTCTACTATTTTATGACTTGCGGGGATGGTTAGTTCGGGTTTGGAAGGGTTCGGGTTGAAATCGGAACACTTAGTTCCTTAATAGTGGCATAAAATGGTTAAGTTCGACTTGAGTCAACGTCTTGAATAAATGACCTCGGAACCAGGATTTGATGGTCCCAATAGGTTTGTATGAAGATTTTGGACTTGGGCGTATGTTCGGATCGGGTTTTGGATTACCTGGGAGCGTTTCGACGCTTAATAATGAAAGTTGGCGCATTTAAGGTTTTCAAGTTCTTTAAAATTTAGTTTGAAGTAGGATTTGATGTTATCAAGGTCTGATTGGGATTCCAATACTGGAATAGCTCTGTATGGTGATTTAAGAATTGCACGTAAAATTTGGCGTCATTCAAAGTTGATTTAATAGGAATCGGACGCGTGGCAGTGTTTCTAGAAATTTTTAAGTTTCATAATTTGATTCATGCATTTTGGAATCCGATTCATATTTCAAGATGTTATTTTGGTGTTTTGAGTGTGCGAGCAGGTCCGTGATAGGTTATTGGATGTCTGAGTGTGATTGGATGCGGTCCTAGGGAGCCCCGGATGCGAAACGGATTGGAATCGGACTCGAAATTTGACTTTTGGGAGCTGCTGGTGCCCCAGTTCTGGTGCGTTCACACCTGCGAGGTATTTACCGTGTGTACGACCTCACAGAAACGGCCCAGTGGTCGCAGAAGCAGAGGGTTTCCCGTACCGGCGAGCTCGCATGCGCGAGGGAGATGGTCGCAGGTGTGGGCTAGGCCAAGGAGGCTTGGGTCCGCAGAAGCTGGCGATCTTCCACAGGCACGTGTGCGCAGATGCGGCCCAGCTCCACAGGAGAGAAAGCCGCTGGGAGACAGTGAAGTGCATTTAAGTTGGGACTTAGGCTATTTTGCCTCATTTCTTTCATCTCTTTGGGCGATTTTTGAGCTCTTTGAAGAAGGGTTCTCACCTAGCTATTGAAGGTAAGTAATTTTTACCCAATATAAGTTAAATATATAAGTTGTGGGTAGATTTTAACATGTAAAATTGTGGAAATTATGAGTTTAGTTGAAAAACCTAGGTTTTGGATAAAAATGGGATTTAA
Source organism: Nicotiana otophora (assembly GCA_000715115.1). Taxonomy (NCBI): domain Eukaryota; kingdom Viridiplantae; phylum Streptophyta; class Magnoliopsida; order Solanales; family Solanaceae; genus Nicotiana; species Nicotiana otophora. The sequence goes on along the minus strand of AWOL01S0037984.1, from coordinate 172,539 downwards.
CCACGAAAATGATTATGAAATTTGGTGAAAATTATATATTTCAGTTAGTGAGATTATGGGTAGCTATTATTTTCGACAATTTCCGGAATCCAGGCACGTGGATGAGGGGGGTGAATTTTAGGAATCTTCCAAGTTGATTAATTTATATAATATTTGGCTATCTTTGGATTGTTCGGCACCAAGTTGAGGCCTTAGAGTGAATTTGTGGGCCAGAAAGTGAGCTTTGAGACAAGGTAAGTCTCTTGCCTAACCTGGTAAGAGGGAACTCATCCCCTTAGGTGTATTTTGTTGTGTATTACTTATGTGGGGAGATACGTACGCACTAGGTGATGAGAGTCCGTACATAGCTATATTCCATGAGATGTCCGGGTAGTCATAAATTCACATCATGCTTTAATTGAACTGTCATGTTTGTTAAGAATATTAATTATCTTAAATAGAGCTGAGACTAGAGATTTTAAAATTGCAAACTTCCAATTTAGATTTCTTATTTTTGGAAAGAATTGAGGAATACATATTAACTCATGTCCTCTCGAGTCGCAAGTACAACGAGCGAGGTAAACTTATCTTCTCTCATGGGAGCGGGCCGTTCGCTTCGGCAGTATAATAGATGCATCTATTTTTCGTGTCGTTTGACCCCTGGCAGTGCACACAGTATTATTGGATCGGACCGTACGACCTTGGCATAAATCGTGCGAGATAATACTCGAAGCCCAATTACACTTGATATTATTTTATGGCTTGAGATGTTATAATTTATTTAATGACAGAAATTGATTTGGAGTTAGTAGGTGTTGATTGGAGATTTTGGAGATTACTATCAGTTAAAGAATAATTTATTTACTTCTTGGTATTGTGTTATTATTATTATTCACATATGCCATGCTTATTTAGAATTTCTGTATTTTAATTGTTAGCCCACAGTAAGTGTCGATGTCAACCCCTCGTCACTACTTCTTTGATGTTAGACTGGATACATACTGATTACATGTTGTTTATGTACTTACAAGTTATGAGCATGCCTAATAGAGGCTTGCAGATCGGTGCGGAGACGTCCGTACTTATCTTCGAGAGGCTATAGTGTGTTAGGAAATTACTCTTTCTTCATCTCCTTTCCTGCAATTGATGTTGTGCTAAGTATCGTTCTCTTGTTCTCTCATAGATGGTGGGAAGGCATGCGGCAGAAGTACCCGACCATGGAGGAGCTGCTCCCCCTATTGCTAGAGGCTGAGGCAGAAGCCGAGGAAGGGCTCCAGCTCATGGTAGAGGACGAGGGTGTCCTAGAATTGCTCCAGTTATCCCACCAGTGGATCCAGTGGAGGATCCTATTATTGAGGAGCAGGGCAAGGTGCCTCCAGTAGAGACAGACCCAATGGACTTCATGTCTGCATTGGGATTTCAGGAGGTTATGGGCCACATGTTGCGGTTCATGGATTCTATGACTCAGGTTGGTTTATTTCTAGTAGACCCAGTCATATATCAAGTGGGAAGGGGAGTATGGGCAGAGCTTCAGATGCTGCACAAGCTATGCATCTACCATATATCATACCCCGGGCGCACCACTCATTTAGCGGAGCTCAGCCAGTTGCAGCAGCTATACCTGAGCCCAGACCAATTGCAGCCGACGAGTTGCACAAGCTTAGATGGACCAGGCTACATCCTCCTGTCTTTGGAGGTGAGCGACATGAGGACCCCAGGACTTTATTGGTCATTGCAGGGACACACTGCACAAAATGAGCATACTAGAGTCCCACGGGGTGGACTTTACCACCTTTTATTTGGAGGGCAAGGCCCATAGATGCTGGCAGTCCTATCTTCTCGGCAGGCAAGCAGGTTCTCCTCCCTTGACTTGAGACCACTTCACACACCTCTTTCTGGATAGATATATTCCACCCTCTCAGAGGGAAGAGTTGTGATTTTAGTTCAAGTAGCTTCAGCAGGTTCAGATGTCGGTGATCTACTAGGAGGCGAGGTTCTCTGAGTTATCTCGCCATTCACTTATGATACTTCCTACAGATGCAGAGGTTTTTTGCAGGTTTGCACTCTGGTATCAAGGACACTATGGCCCGAGAGGTTGAGATGGGGACTTCTTACGAGCTGGTTGTAGAGATAGCTCGGTGGATCGAGGGTGTGCATCAGCGGAGCTGCTATTTCGGTATTCTGGAGGGTTCAGTAGTGCTCCGTCTGGGGGCAGAGGTCAGTTTGTGAGGGGTAAGTATAGAAGGCCCACATATCCAACACTGCCGCCTCCTTGGCGTGCTCCAGTGCGGCCCTATATCAGTGCCATTCCAGCTTCTACCACCCCCTAACTATTCAGGGTTCCTCCAGTGGGTATTCAGGCCACCAGGGTCAAACTTCATGTCAGCAGTCCACCATTCCGAGGGTTTATTTCGAGTGAGGGGATCCTGGCCACATGAAGAGATTATACCCCAGACTTTGGGGCAAGGAAGTACAGCAGGGTCATTAGCTTATGATTACATCACCAGTTGCCGCACCAACCGTCCAGCCGCCCAAAGGCGGAGGGCACGGGGGTAGGGGCCGTCCTGTAACACTCCACAGTATTACAACGATGTTATACCCCATACTATTGTACGTTGGATTTGTCATAAATTGACATCAGTCCAAGGACAAGTTTATTTTGAGGTTATCAATATTACGCTATTTCAAACGAGTGATAAGTAAATCCGTGAAGGTGAGAGGGTAAGCGAATCGAAGAAAATGAGTTTCGTCGAAGTTTGACAATTTGGGATAAAATACGGTCCAAGCTATAATACCCCGTATTTATGGACTAGTGCTATACAAGGTACCACATGACCATGATAGTAAGGTGTATAAAGTGTGTTAAAAGTGATTAATATTTTAAGTAATTTGAGATAATTCTTTATTATGTGGATAAGCTTAAAAGGACATCACCCTCAACTTGGCAGCAAGAGGACTTAAGTATCAATGACTCTTTGGTGTATATAATTAGGTGGCATATTTAGAGATTTTTGGGCAAAATAATCCCCAAACGCGGGGCCCATAAACCTCAACGATAAGGGATTTTAATACATCATTTAAGAGGGATGTGCATGTTGGTTAAGTAACGGATGAAGCCTCCAAAATAATTCATATTAAACTTCGTAATACTTTAGCAACGTAAGATTTTGCGATTCTAAGAAAGTACGGTGCAATCTTTCTCGAGAATATCATACGGATTTTTCCCTATTTCGATCTCGCCATTACGTGATTCGACGCGATTGGCGTGTGTTCGAGGGATTGTCAAGAGAATCGGCTCAGGTATGTTAAGGCTATCCCTTCTTTCCTTTTGGCATGATTCATACAATACAAACAAAATGAGCAATAAATACCTCTATTCCCAAATATAACTGCTCGCAAGTTGGTACGCAAGGATAGATGAGGCACCGGGTGCCGGTCTCACCCCCAGGCTAGGGGCGTGACAAGTCATTCAGGAAGACACTTCCCTAAAGCAAGCAATGTGAGCAAAGTTAAGCTTAAGGGACTATGTCTGCCTTTTACACTAGGTATCACCCTCGTGAGTAAGGAATTACGTTATCATTGGTACAAAAGGATTACCGCAAGGCGAGTAAGGGTTATTGATGATATGAAAAGATGCCAAAGAAAATCTTAGTACTCCCCTAAAGGGGGGAATATGGAGTGATATGGCATTAAGTCAGAGTTAAGTGGTTCTAGTACCTATGGAATGGTAAAGGAATAATGCGATAAAAATGAGAAAGGGATGAGATTGCACTTATTCAAATCCTACAGATATATTACGACTCCAAAACATTATGCACGTATAACGCCCGGGAGAGGCAGTAAGGGTTTTCCCCAGGATGTTATTGATAAATAAGTGTGAATGAACACTTGATACATAAGGACCTAGTGCGAAAGGTAAGTTAAGACAAAGAAAATAATCCAAGAGAGATTATGCAGAATATATATATGAGAATGGACCAACGAGTAGTTAGTAGTTGATTCAGGAAGAGTCTAGTTATGGCTAAAGAAGAGGTTATAGATAAATCAATAGATCGTGCAAGATAAACATAGTGAACCCCAACATAGTGAATTCATCCTCGGAGTTATGACATTGTAATCCTTGAGATATATTCAGATAAGAGTTGGGGTAGTTAAAGGTATTGTATGAGTGTTACGGAAATAAAAGAGAGTACCACTAGGAAGATAATCAAAATATCAGTTCAGAAGCAACCCTACAAGAACAAGGGCGTGGAGGTAAGTAACTACGGACAATTATAGGCGAGGAAGAACATCAACAAAAATAATTCATCGAGTATACGATGTGATAAGCTCGCATCTTTACAAGAGTCGGAGGGTCCTCCCCCAAGTACTACAATAAAAGATTAGCTAAGAAAATAAGGAAGAAGACTTCAACCTAAGCATAGTAACTTGAAGAAGAAATGGTCTTGTAACAGCAGTCTCACTACAACATTGTATGCACTCTATAAGAAAGTGGCACCTATCATGGCTAATGAGCGGGAAGTGAAACCAAAGATAATATTCGAGATCATATGAGTTACACAAAAATTCCGGCATGCGTGGGAACTAAGATAAATCCAGTTAACAAAGAATGAGCCTCATAAGAAGTCAGTATAAAGCTCCCACCGGATTGTGTATGCACCAGAAGTGCAAGTAATACAATAGAGCTTCAAGTTGTGGATGTGAATTATACCTATGTGGAAAGGGGATTATGAAAGAGATAGAAGATATGATGTGAGATTTAAAGGTAAGTAAGGTAAAGGTGAACAACGTACGAGATACTCAGGTGCAGAAGGTTGTGCATAATCCATACTTCAGATACAGGGCTAGAAGCGCTGGGATTCAATATCCAGGAATGCTAACGATGTCATTAGTGGTCATATCTTCCAGCCTATGGTTTCTAGGTACCGAGAAGTCCAGTTAAGAGAGTAAAGAAGAGTTAGAGACGATGTGATGTCTCACTTGATGTTCTAGAATAACATAGGGAAATCTATGGTGCAAGCAAATTGAAGAAAGGTTGCGAGTAGTATAAATAGATGTGTATTCGCAAGCTAAAGTATGGTAGAGTGACAAGGTTTTAGGAAGACAGGAGTAAGGATAAGGAAAGAAGAATGAGAAGGTGACGGGAATGGATAAATCCTCGGGATTAAGCCCATGAAAACAAGAGAGCTGATGGTTTCACTAAGTTATAGAAAGCTTAGTATAGTCTGAATGAACTCAAAGGAGTCTAAGAATAGTAGCATTTAGAAGAGATGGAATGCTTCTCTGGTAGTAGAATGAGGGTGTAATTGTGATAGATAAAGGATGACGTTTGAGCCTTCGATTGAGTAATGGTTTGAAGAAAACAAAAGGGATTTCATGAATTGTACAGGATTAAAATAGCTCCATAAGATGAACCACTTAGGGATGCCATGAAATACGGTTATTTAAGTACCGTATCGCCTCTAAGTGGATAAGGAAAATCACTTCAAATGTTCCTCGATGCAACGTGAGCCCTAGTGACAATGTATTATGTAAGAGGTTTCAAGTTATCAGTGGTAGATTGTAGATCAATATTGAGGTGAATCAACAATGGATGGATAAAAGTTACAAAGTATGAGATGAGATTAAGCTGTCATTCTTAAGATGAACAGTAATGAGGAAGCATTAAAGGACTTAGATTTATACATATAGGATAATCAATAAGAGTAACCTGGAGTTCGGTAGCAGACCTCAGTAACGGTAAATCGAAGTAAGAATTATGGTGTAGTATGACCTACTTAGATGTAGTAAAGCCATAGACGCCCAGAGGGACAACTTGTCATAATTCTGTATATGTTCACAAAGTGAGGCCTAGATATTGGCGAAAAGCTGGAGGAAAAAGTCGCATAGGCGCACATACAAGGAAAAAGTCGTATAGGCTGCATGCCAGAAGGTAGCAAGAGTTACGAGATTGGAAGAATTCCTACCACAGGCCATGGTGTGAGAAAGAGGCCTAAAGGTGGGAATGCCCTAGACTTTGGATTTATTCACAAAACAGTTGCCTAAATGGCAAGGACAATATTAAAACCATTCATAAAAGCTATTCGGTTATGAGACGATAAGTGCATTAGTCAACATTCGAGGACGAATATTTCAAAGGGGTAATGATGTTACACTCCACAGTATTACAACGATGTTACACCCCATAGTATTATACATTGGATTTGTCATAAATTGACATCAGATCAAGGAAAAGATTATTTTGAGATTATAAGTATTACGCTATTTCAAACAAGTGATAAGTAAATTCGTGAAGGTGAGAGGGTAAGCGAATCGAAGAAAATGAGTTTCGTTGAAGTATGACAATTTGGGATAAAATATGGTTCAAGCTATAATACCTTGTATTTATGTACTAGTGCTATACAAGGTACCACACGACCATGATAGTAAGGTGTATAAAGTGTGTTAAAAGTGATTAGTATTTTAAGTAATTTGAGATAATTCTTTATTATGTGGATAATTGGTTAATTATTGATTTTTAGTGAGAGGTTAACAAGGTAATCGATTTTGGTGGATATGCTTAAAGGGACATCACCCTCAACGTGGCAGCAAGGGGACTTAAGCATCAATGACTCTTTGGTGTATATAATTATGTGGCATATTTAGAGATTTTTGGGCAAACTAATCCCCAAAAGTGGGCCCCACAAACCTCAACGATAAGGGATTTTAATACATCATTTAAGAGGGATGTGCATGTTGGTTATGTAACGGATGAAGCCTCCACAATAATTCATATGAAACTTCATAATACTATAGCAACGTAAGATTTGCGATTCTAAGGAAGTATGGTGCAATCTTTCTCAAGAATATCATATGGATTTTTCCCTATTTCGATCTCGCCATTACATGTTTCATAGCGATTGGCGTATGTTAGAGGGATTATCAAGAGAATCGGCTCAGGTATGTTAAGGCTATCCCTTCTTTTCTTTTGGCATGATTCATACGATACAAACGAAACTAGCAAATGTACAGCTTTCTTAAATACCTCTATTCAGAAAAGCACTAGGGGTGCCTATATTCTTGATTTCCCATGTGTCTTATTATATCTTCTGTTCATGGGTCTCGGAAAAAATGTGTAATTGATAATGTTTATCCGAAGACATATCGATCTGATGACATTCCGAGAAATCTTATTAACTTGCTTCTTATACATTTTATTCATTTATACATGTGCATTGACCCATTACCATATGGTATTATATATGCGTATATTATATGTATATGGGATATAGGAAAAGGTTACGGCATTATATATGCACCACCACCTGATCAGCTGGTATACGTTGATGATTTTGCCACAGTGGCCGAGATGATATGATGGGATGCCCTCAGAGGCTTGATGATGTTATGTATGCATATACCTATGCATGACATGATATATATACAGACGTGTATGACATTATAAATGTTTCAGGATTTACAAAGTTGTTTACTCTTATAGGTGGAATTCTTTACTCCAAGTTTCTTTTATGTCTTTTATGTACTGATTTGCATGCCTTGCATACTCAGTACTTTATTTGTACTAACGTCCCTTTTTCCTGGGGACAATGCGTTTCATGCCCGCCGGTGCCGATAGACAAGTTGAGAATCCTTCAAGTAGGCTATCAACTCAGTAGAAGGTATTGGTGCACTCCATTTGCTCCATAGTTGCCTATTTGGTCAGTATAATTTGTACTTGTATTGATTGGTATGGCGGGGGCCTGTCCCGTTCTTTATGATATTTATGTACTCTTAGGGGATTGTTGACAGATGTCATGTATATGGATACTTGTATAGCCTTGTCGGCCTATGGTGTGAGTATACAAATGATCATGTCGGCCTTATTTGCCTGTATGTCATATGTATAAGTCGGTATATCATGTTGGGTCATCCTATGTCGATTATTTCCCTCATGTTTTATTCTAGTTATCTCATGACAGCCTTTTCGGCTCATTTATCGATGATAGTATGATACGACAGATATGTTACATTAGTACTCGGTTGAGTAATGTACCGGGTGCCCATCGCGGTCCATCTGTTTGGGACGTGACACATCCTACAGGTGGAGGCCAGTCAGGTGGTACTCCAGCTAGGTTCTATACCTTTCCAGCCAGACCAGATGTAGTAGCCTCAAATGGCGTGATCACAGGTATTATTTCGGTATGGGATGCTTCGGTACTATTTGATCCAGAGTCTACGTATTCATATATTAAATTTATTTTTGCTCATTTTTTGGGTGTTCCTCGCGAGTCCTTGGGTACTCCTGTATATGTGTCCACAACAGTCGGTGATTCTGTTGTTGTAGATTAGATCTATCGGTCTTGCATTGTGACATTTTGTGGTTATGAGAGTAGAGCGGATCTTCTATTGCTTGATATGACCGACTTTGAGGTCATCCTGGGCATGGACTAGTTGTCTCCATATCATCTCATCCTTGATTGCCATGTCAAGCCTATTACCTTGGCGATGCCAGAGTTACCTAAATATGAGTGGAAGGGTTCATCTGTCAGTGCATCTAGTTGGGATATCTCTTCTCTGAAGGCTCGACACATGCTCGAGAAGGGTTGTTTGGCTTATCTAGATTTTGTCCGGGATACTCCTACAGAGACTCCAGCGAGAGTTCTCTTATGTGTTTCCTTCTGATATTCCAAGCATGCCACCAGATCGTGATATCAATTTCTGTATTGATTTGGCTCTAGGTACCCAGCCTATCTCTATTCCACCGTACCTCATGGCTCCAAAATAGTTGAAGGAGTTGAAAGAACAGCTTGAGGAGTTGCTAGCAAAGGGGTTCGTCAGACCGAGTGTGTCACCGTGCGATGCACCGGTGTTGTTCGTGAAGAAGAAAGATGGGACTATGTAGATGTGCATTGATTACTACCAGTTGAATAAAGTTACCATTAAGAACAAGTACCCATTGCCGCATATTGATGATTTATTCGACCAGTTGCAGGGTGCCAGGGTGTTCTCCAAGATCGACTTGAGATCAGGGTACCATTAATTGAAGATTCGTGATTCGGATGTTCCGAAGACGGCTTTCCGGACTATATATGGCCACTACGAGTTCCTAGTGATGTCCTTCAAGTTGATTAACGCCTCGGCGGCGTTTATGGATTTAATGAACCGGGTGTTAAGGACATATATTGACTTGTTTGTCATTGTATTCATTGATGACATATTGATCTACTATCGTAGCATGGAGGAGCACGGGCAGCATTTGAGAGTGGTGCTTCAGACCTTGTGGGAACAGAAGTTATACACTAAGTTCTCCAAGTTCGAGTTCTGATTATATTCTGTGGCATTCATGGGGCATGTAGTATCAGGCGAGGGTATTAAGGTAGATCCCAGGAAGATCGAGGTAGTTCAGAGTTGTCCTCATCCTACCACAACGACCGATATCAGGCGCTTCTTGGGGTTAGCAGGTTATAATCGTTGATTTGTGGAGGGCTTCTCGTCTAATGCAGCACCTTTGACTAGATTAACCCAGAAGAGTGCTATGTTTCGATAGCCCGACTATTGCGAGGCGAGCTTTCAGAAGCACAAGACCGCCTTAACTTCAACACCGGTGTTAGTGTTGCCTTCCAGTTCAGGGATGTATATTGTGTATTGCGATTCTTCACGCGTTAACATGGGTTGTGTATTAATGCAGGAGGGGCGAGTTATTGCATATGCTTCACGTCAGTTGAAGCCCCACGAGAAGAATTACCCCATGCACGATATGGAGTTGGTCGCGATAGTTCATGCTCTCGAGATCATGAGGCATTATCTTTATGGGGTATCCTGTGAGGTTTACACCGATCATCACAGCTTGCAGTATCTGTTCAAGCAGAGGGGTCTTAATTTAAGGCAGCACAAGTGGATTGAGTTGCTAAAGGATTATGATATTACCATCCTTTGTCATCCAGGCAAGGCAAATATGGTTGCGGATGCCTTGAGTATAAGGCCATTAGCCTTGGACATTTAGTTCGTGGGTAATATACTTGTGTAGTTAGATATTTTAGAGCCCTGCCGAGTTCCTACATGCGTCGTCATAATCCTTTAGAAGGCCACAGAACAGTCATAAAAATGATAAATGCCCTGGCCTTTGGAATTATTCACAGAACAGTTGCCTAGATGGCAAAGAGAGTACTAAATTATTCGGAAGGCATAAGTCATAAAAATGATAAATGCCCTGGCCTTTGGAATTATTCACAGAACAGTTGCCTAGATGGCAAAGAGAGTACTAAATTATTCGGAAGGCATAAGTCATAAAAATGATAAATGCCCTGGCCTTTGGAATTATTCACAGAACAGTTGCCTAGATGGCAAAGAGAGTACTAAATTATTCGGAAGGCATAAGTCATAAAAATGATAAATGCCCTGGCCTTTGGAATTATTCACAGAACAGTTGCCTAGATGGCAAAGAGAGTACTAAATTATTCGGAAGGCATAAGTCATAAAAATGATAAATGCATCAGTCAACATTCAAGGACGAATGTTCCAAAGGGGGGAATGATGTTACATACCGCGTTTTTGTACGTTAAAGTTTGTCGTAAGTTAATCGACGTAAGCTCGGGAATGAGATTATTTTGGAATTATAAGTATTATGTTATTGCAAACAAGAAATAAGTAAATTCGTGAAGGTGAGAGGGAAAGCAAATCGAAGAAAATGAGTTTCGTCAAAATTTGTCAATTTAGGATAAAATACGGCCCGAGCTATAATAACCCGTATTCATGGACTAGTGTCATACAATGTACCACATGACCATTATAGTAAGGTGTATGAAGTGTATTAAAAATGAGTAGTATTTTAAGTAATTTGAGATAATTCTTAAGTATGTGGATAATGGGGTAATTATAAATTTTTAGTGGAACATTAACTAAATAACTAAGCTAATTAAGTAATTAAGAATTGGATGAGTCTAAAGAACATAAACATGGAAGCCATGAAAGCCAACAATTTTTGACTCATTAGTCACAAAGCAAAGTGGCATAAATTGAGCATTCTTTAGCCATGTCACCACACAAATGGGGCCCACCCCAAAAGACATAAAGACTTCTCATAATTCACATTTCATCTCTATAAGATAATAGACAAAAATTCAGCAAGTATCCAACGAAGATTTACACCATTCTTTAGCTTTCTTAACATGATTTACATTGTAATATTCACTTCGATCAGAAGATGCAAGCTAATGTTTGCTACCAGACAAGTTTCAAAGATGTTTATTTGGTTTATGAGTTAATGGATACAGATTTAGATCAGATCATCAAATCCCCTTAAGCACTCACAAACGACCATTGCCAGTATTTCCTATTCCAGCACCATACTTCCCGTTCTTTTGCTAACAGATGGAGCTCCAAAGCTCATTTGAAACTTCACAACATAATATAGCGTGAGTTTTTGCAAATTTTAAGGAGTACGGTATAATCTTTCTCAAGAGAATCGATTCAGGTACGTTAAGTCTATCCCTTCTTTCTTTTTGGCATGACCCAAATGATACTGAAAGAATTGAGTAAATGCACAATTTCCCATAAATGACTCTATACATAGAAATATTATGGGTGTCTATATTCTTGATTCCACATGTGAATTATTATTATATCTTCTGTTCATGGGTCTCAAAAATATACGTATTTGATAAAATATATCCCACAAGCATATGATATTTATGACATTCCGAGAAAATCTTATTAACGTATTTCTTAAGGCATATTATTTTTATGACATTTCGAGAAAATATTATTAACGTATTTCTTATGCATTTTATCCATTTATACATGTACATTGATCTATGAGCATATGGCGTTATATAAGCGTATATTATATGTATATGGGATATGGGAAAAGGTTATGGCATTATATATGCACCACCACCTGATCAGCTAGTATACGTTGATGATTTGCCCACAGTGGCTGAAATGATATGATGGGATGCCCTCAGAGGTTTGATGTTGCTATGAACGCATATACCTATGCATAGTATGACATTTAAACGCATATGCATGACATTATAAAAATGAAATGACTCAAAGAGCTATGCACACGTACTTGTCGAGTCTTTTACTCTCTGTTTCTCTCATGTCTATTATTTACTAATTTTCATTCCTTACATACTCGGTACATTATTTGTACTGACATCCCTTTTGCCTGGGGATGCTGTGTTTCATGCCCGCAGGTCTCGATAGACAGGTCGAGAGTCCTCCAAGTAGGCGATAAGCTCAGCAGAAGATATTGGTGCACTCCATTTGCTCTGGAGTTGCTTGTTTGGTTAGTATGATTTAGATGTGTATGGTTTGGTATGGCGGGGCTCTGTCCCGACCTTTATGACAATTATGTACTCTTAGAGGCTTGTAGACATATGTCGTGTATGTGAAAGATTGTACGGCCTTGTCGGCCTATATTTTGAGTTTATAAATGATCATGTTGGCCTAGTAGGCCTATATATCACGTGTATATGATGAAGTAATAAGAAAGATATGTTACGTTGGTACTCGGTTGAGTAAAGTACCGGGTGCCCGTCGCGGCCCATCGGTTTGGGTCGTGACAAAAGTTGCATCAGAGCAGTTCTGTTCTAGGGAGTCTACAAGCCGTGTCTAGTAGAGTCTTGTTTATGAGTGTGTTGTGCACCACACTTATAAGCAGGAGGCTACAGGGGTATTTAGGATTGTCACTCTTTCTTCTTACTCTAGATCGTGTGGTAGAGCTCAGTTGTAAGAACTCAATTTCCTAAAATCTTTCTTATTCATAATACGACGATGCTGCATCCAAGAAGACGGTTGGTAAGAGATATAGCTATGGAAGAGTTGAGTTAGGGGAACTTGATTTTTGCACCATGCTTATGATGGATTAATATGAGTTATTCAGCAGATCATGTGTGTACTAAGACGTGTAAGCTTCTTGATAAGGATCTCTAAGGAAAGAATGTCTATCCACTATTACGGTAAAAAGTAATAAGAGAATCATAAGGTAGACACAAGTTTAAGCAAGTAAAAAAAGCAAGGTGAAGAAGAGTACGAGGTACCCAGTTAATGAAGATTAACATTATTTACAATTCAAGCAGAGAAATATGAGTTTTTTGAGTTACCTTCAATTGTAACAGAGATATGTACAATTAGTCACACCCATCTCAATTATGCTCCATGGGAGCCAACAGATATAGTTTAAGAGAAGGACGGGATATAAGGACCCAACTGGGGTTAATGTAACCCAAAATGTTGAATGGATTGTTAGCATTAGCTGACATTCCGAAGGATATTACGAATGTGCTAATAGATCTCGTTGTAAGACACCCAGATGGTGTAGTCTAAAATAGTACAGCTAGATATGAGTACTACAAAGACAGGTACTGGAAGCCTTGAAGGGATAAATATTATCTTAGTGTGGCTCCCGTCCCTAGTAAAGGAAGAATGTTAGGCAACCCGCAGAGCGAATAGATGAAGCAAGGGGAGCTAAAAGCAAAAGAATGTCTTATTAAAGTTTTCAGAATAAAGTGATAGACAGAAATATTAGCAGGGAAATAAGAAGAGAGATAACGAAGCATTATGAGTAAGATGTGATGCATGGATGACAACAGTAGAAAAAAAATGACAGTATTACAGAGTCTATAGTCAAGTGAAAGAAATGACGAGAGGTGACAGGCCTTGAGACAACAAAATAGTATAGGCCATAAAGTCATGCCCCCATCTCGAGAAATAAATTCTTGACTCTAACGCGACTACCAGAAGGAAAAGTTAGACCCCAGAATAATAGAAATCGGTATGGGCTGGTGAACAAGATAAACTAAACATGAATTAGGGAGTGGGTGATTTAATAATGGTCGGCATCATGGGAATTTTAGATTGTGTTCCGGCGATAATAGAATGGACAACAGAAGAAGATTCATGAGAAATTCAGAGAATAGTTATTCAGGAAGACGCTTCCCTAAAGCAAGAAATGTGAGCAAAGTTAAGCTTAAGGGACTGTATGTGCCAGTTATACTAAGTGTCACCCTCGCGAATAAGGAATTTTGTTATTCTTGGTACAGAAGGATTACCGCGAGGGGAGTAAGGGCCATCTATGATGTGAGAAGATGCCAAATATAAAGAGGTAAAATATCTACAGTTAGATCCTCATGGCTTCAGCTCTTAGTACTCCCCTAAAGGGGGGAATAATATGAAGTAATGTGACATTAAGTCGGAATTAAGTGGTTCTAGTGACTATGGAATGGTAAAGGAAGAATGCGATAAAAATAAAAAAGGAATGAGATGGCACTTACCCAAATCCTGCAGATATGCTACGATTCCAGAATATTGTGCAAGCACGACTTCAAGGAGAGGAAGTAAGGGTTCCTGCCCGAGCTGTTATTGATAAATAAGGAGCCAGTGCGAGACGTAAGTTAATGCAAAGAAATAACCCAAGAAAGATTACGCGGAATATTGATATGAGAATGGGCCAATGAGTAGTTAGTAGTTGATCCAGGAAGAGCCTAGTTATGGCTAAACAAGAGGACACAAAGAAATCAACAGATTGTGCAAGATGAACATAGTGAACCCCAACATGGGGACTTCAGTCTCGCAGTATGACATGGTGATACTTGAGAAATATTCAGCTAGAAGTGTTGGGATTCAGTATCCAAAAATGATAGCAGCATTGTCATTGGCCTACCTTCCAGCCTATGGTTTCTAAGTACCGAGAGATCTAGTCAAGAGAGTAAAGAAGAGTTAGAGACGATGTGATGTCTCGCTTAATGTTCCAGAATAACATAAGAGAATCAATGGTGCAAGAAAGTTGAAGGAAGGTTGTGAATAGTATAAATAAATACGTAGAGGTCGCAAGCTAAAGTATAGTAAAGCGACATGGTTTTATGAAAGGAGTAAGGATGAGAAAGGGCGAGGAAGAAGATGACGAGAATAGGTAAGTTCTCGAGATTAAGCCCGTGAAAACAAGAGAGCTAATGATATCTCTAAGTTATAGCAAGTTCAGTATAGCCTGAATAAACTCAAGGAAGTCTAAGACTAATAGCATTTGAAAGAGATGGAATGCTGCCTTGATAGTACAATGAGGGTGTAATTGTGATGGATAAAGGATGATGTTTAGGCCTTCGAGTGAATAAAGGTTTGAAGAGGATTTCATGGATTGTACGAGATTAAAATACCCACGTAAGTGAACCACATTGGGATACTATAAAGTACGGTTATTGAAGTACAATATCACCGCTAAGTGGATCAGGAAAAATCACTTCAAATATTCCCCAATGAGACGTGAGCCCTAGAGACATTGTTACATAAGAGGTCAAGTTATCAGTGGTAGATTATGGATCAACATTAAGGTCAATCGACAATAGATGGATAAAGTTCCAATTTATGAGAGGAGATAAGGATTCCATTCTTTAGATGAACAATAATAAGGAAGCATTAAAGGGCATGGATTTATACATCTATGATAAGAAGCAACGAAAGTAACCTGGAGTTTGGTAGCGGACCTCAATAATGATAAATCAAAGTAAGAGTTATGGCAGTAAAGTCATACGGATGGATAAACAGATCTATGAAATAAGGTATAACAATATTCGTAAGTTCAACAAAGCAGCGAGCGAAGAACTTCAGTATACCTATAGATGCCCAGAGGGACATCTTGTCAAGCTCTGTATATATTTACAAAGTGATGCCTATAGATTGGGGGGAAAAGGGGAGAAGAGTCACATAGGCGCACTTACAAGGTCAAAGTCGTGCAGGCTGTATGATAGAAGGTAACAACAGTTACGAGATGGGAAGGAGTCCGACCATAAGTCATGGTGTGAGAAAGAGGCCTAAAGGGGGGAATGCACTAGCCTTTGGAATTATTCACAGAACAGTTGCCTAGATGGAAAAGAGAGTACTAAATTATTCGGAAGGCATAAGTCATAAAAATGATAAATGCATCAGTCAACATTCGAGGACGAATGTTCCAAAGGGGGGAGTGATATTACATCTCGCGTTTTTGTACGTTAAAGTTTCGTCATACGTTAATCGACGTAAGCTCGAGAATGAGATTATTTTAGAATTATAAGTATTATGCTATTTCAAACAAGAAATAAGTCAATTCGTGAAGGTGAGGGGGCAAGCAAATCGAACAAAATGAGTTTCGTCAAATTTTGTCAATTTAGGATAAAATACGGCGCGAGCTATAATACCCCGTATTCATGGACTAGTGCCATAGAAGGTACCACATGACCATGATAGTAACGTGTATGAAGTGTATTAAAAGTGAGTAGTATTTTAAGTAATTTGAGATAATTTATAAGTATGTGGATAATTGGGCAATTATAAATTTTTAGTGGGACATTAATTAAATAACTAAGCTAATTAAGTAATTAATATTTGGATAAGTCTAAAGAACCTAAGCGTGGCAGCCATGAAAGCCAACAAATTATGACTCATTAGTCACAAAGCAAAGTGGCATAAATTGAGCATTCTTTAGCCAAGTCACCACACAAGTGGGGCCCACCACCAAAGACATAAAGACCTCTCATAATTCACATTTCATCTCTACAAGATAATAGACAAAAGTCCAGCAAGTATCCAACGAAGATTTACACCATTCTTTAGCTTTCTTAACATGATTTACATAGTAATATTCCCTTCCATCAGAAGATGCAAGCTAATGTTTGCTATAAGATAAGTTTCAAAGATGTTTATTTGTTTTATGAGTTAATGGTTATAGATTAAGATCAGATCATCAAATCCCCTCAAGCACTCACAAATGACCATTGCCAGTATTTCCTATTCCAACACCATACTTCCTGTTCTTTTGCTAACGGATGGAGCTCCAAAGCTCATTTCAAACTTCACAACATAATATAGCGTGAGTGTTTGCAAATTTTAAGGTGTACGGTGTAACCTTTCTTAAGATAATCGGTTCAGGCATGACCCAAATGATACTGAAAGAAACGAGCAAACGCACAATTTCCATAAATGACTCTATTCATGGAAATATTGGGGTGTCTATATTCTTGATTCCCCATGTGAATTATTGTTATATCTTATGTTCATGGGTCTCAGAAAAATACGTATTTGATAAAATTTATCCCACAGGCACATTATATTTATGACATTCCGCGAAAATCTTATTAACGTATTTCTTAAGGCATATTATTTTTATGACATTCTGAGAAAATATTATTAACATATTTCTTATGCATTTCATGCATTTATACATGTCCATTGACCCATGACCAGATGGCGTTATATACTCGTATATTATATGTATATGGAATATGGGAAACGGTTATGGCATTATATACGCACCACCACCTGATCAGCTGGTATACGTTGATGATTTGCCCACAGGGGCTGAAATGATATGATGGGATGCCCTCAGAGGCTTGATGATGCTATGAATGCATATACCTATGCATGGTATGACATTAATACGCATATGCATGACATTATAAAAATGAAATGACTCACAGAGCTATGGACACGTACATGTCGAGTCTTTTACTCCATGTTTCTCTCATGTCTATTATTTACTGATTTTCATTTCTTACATACTCCTTACATTATTTTACTGACGTCCCTTTTGCCTGGGGACGCTGTGTTTCATGCCCGCAAGTCTCGATAGACAGGTCGAGAGTCCTCCAAGTAGGCGATCAGCTCAGCAGAAGATATTGGTGCACTCCATTTTCTCCGGAGTTGCTTGTTTGTTCGGTATTATTTAGATGTATATGGTTTGGTAGGTTGGGGCTCTATCCCGGCCTTTATGACAATTATGTACTCTTAGAGGCTTGTAGACATATGTCGTATACGTGAAAGATTGTACGGCCTTGTCGGCCTATATTTTTAGTTTATAAATGATCATGTTGGCCTATTAGGCCCGTATGTCACGTGTATAGGATGAAGTAATAAGGAAGATACGTTATGTTGGCACTCGGTTGAGTAAAGTACCGGGTGACCATCGCGGCCCATCGTTTTAGGTCGTGACAAGGGTGGTTCCAAGGAGGTTGTTATCGGTGAGGATGGTGTTCTGCGACTCCAGGGTCGTCAATGTGTTCCTAATGTTTATGGATTGAGGGAGAAGATTCTAGTGGAGGCACACAGTTCTCGGTATTCTATTCATCCAGGTGCTACGAAGATGTATCGCGACTTGAGGCAAAATTATTGGTGGCGGCGGATGAAGAAGGGCATAATTGAATATGTAGCGAGGTGCCTAAATTGGCAGCATGTTAAGTACGAGCATCAGAGGCCAGGTGGCCTACTCCAGTAGATTGTTATACCTGAGTAGAAATGGGAGCCCATTACTATGTACTTTGTAGTTGGGTTGCCACGGACCTTGAGGAAGTTTGATACAGTTTGGGTCATTATCGACAGATTGAACAAGTTGGCATACTTCATTCTTATTGTGACTACCTATTCTTCAGAGAGATTGGCCCAAATTTACATTCAGGAGATTGTTCGGTTGCATGGTGTGCCTATTTCCATCATATCAAATAGTGGCCCTCAATTTATGTCGCATTTCTTGAGGGCAGTACATAGTGAGTTGGGGACCCGGGTGTAGCTCAACACAGCTTTTCATCCGTAGACCGATGGACAGTCGGAGCGGATAGTTCAAATCTTGGAGAATATGCTCAGAGCATGTGTGATTGACTTCGGAGGGGGCAGTGGGATCGATTCTTGCCTTTGGCCGAGTTTGCTTATAACAACAGTTATCAGTCCAGCATTGAGATGGCTCCATTTGAGGCTTTTCATGGTCGGTGATGTTGTTCGCCCATCGGATGGTTCGAGCCTAGGGAGGCTAGGCTATATGGTACTGATTTGGTGAAGGATGCCTTGGAGAAGGTAAAATTGATTCAGGAGTGGCTTCACACAGCACAGTCCAAACATAAGTATTACGCGAATCAGAAGGCACGCAATTTATCATTTATGGTTGGAGAGAGGGTTCTCTTGAATGTCTCGCCGATGAAAAGAATCATGAGGTTCAGGAAGAAGGGCAAGTTGAGCCCAAGGTTTATAGGTCCATTGGAGGTGTTGAGGCGAGTTGGGGAGGTTTCTTATGAGCCTACTTTTCCTCCCAGTCTATCGGGAGTTCATCTGATTTTCCATGTGTCTATGCTCTGAAAGTATCATGTCGACAGGTCGCATGTGTTAGACTACAACACGGTTCAATTAGATGGGATCTTGGGTTATGAGGAGGAGCCATTTGCCATTGTTGACAGATAGGTTTGCCAGTTGAGGTCCAAGAAGAATTCCGTGGTAAAGGTTTTGTGGAGGGGTTAACCAATCGAGGAGGCAACTTGGGAGACTGAGGAGGACATACAGAGTAGATATCCACAATTATTCGGCACTCCAGGTACCATTCTAGACCCATTCGAGGACGAACGTTTGTTTAAAAGATGGAGAATGTAACGATCTGATTGGTCTTTTTGCTTTCTAGATCTCCGTTCCCCTAATTATGACTCCTCATATGTGCTTTTACTATTTTATGAATTGCGGGGATGGTTATTTCGGGTTTGGAAGGGTTCGGGTTGAAATCGGAACACTTAGTTCCTTAATAGTGGCATGAAATGGTTAAGTTTGACTTGAATCACCGTCTTGAGTGAACGATCGTGGAACATGGATTTGACGGTCCCAATAGGTTCGTATGAAGATTTTGGACTTTGGGGTATGTTCGGATCGGGTTTTGGATAACCCGGGAGCATTTCGGCGCTTAATATTGAAAGTTGGCGCATTGAAGGTTTTCAAGTTCTTTAAAATTTGGTTTGAAGTAGGATTTGATGTTATCAAGGTCTGATGGAAATTTTGAGCTGGGAAATGGCTTTGTATGGTGATTTAAGACTTGTACGCAAAATTTGGCATCGTTTCGAGTTGATTTGATAGGAATCGGACGTGCAAAATTGTTTCTAAAAGTTTTTGAGTTTCATAATTCGATTCATGCGTTTTGGCATCCGATTCGTATTTTGAGATATTATTTTAGTGTTTTGAGCGCGAGAGCGGGTTCGTGTTATGTTTTTGGATTTGTGAGTTTGATTGGATGGGGTCCCGGAGGACCCGAATGCGAGACGGTTTGGAATCGAACTTGCAATTTGACTTGGGGGGCTGTTGGTGCCCCAGCTCTGGTGCGTTCGCACCTGCAAGGTATTGGCCGCAGGTGCGACCTTGCAGAAGTGGCCCATCTACCGCAAAAGCGGCCTAGAGCAAGCTGCCCAGTGGTTGCAGAAGCGGAGGGCTTCCCGCACCGGTGAGCTCGCAGGTGCGAGGGAGATGGTCGCAGGTGCGGGCTAGGCCAAGGAGGCCTGTGTCCGCAGGAGTGGGCGATCTTCTGCAGGCACGTGTGCGCAGATGCGACCCAGCTCCGTAGGAGCGAAAGCCACTGTGAGGCAGTGAGGTGCATTTAAGTCGAGACTTAGGCTATTTTGGATCATTTCTTTCATCTCTTCGGGCGATGTTTGAGCTCTTTAAAGAAGGGTTCTCACCTAGCTATTGAAGGTAAGTAATTTCTACCCAATGTAAGTTCAATACATAGGTTGTGGGTAGATTTTAACATGTAAAACTCTGGAAATTATGGGTTTTGTTCAAAAACCTAAGTTTTGGAGAAAAATGGGATTTAAACACGTAAATAATTATGGAATTGGGTGAAAATTATATATTTGAGTTCGTGAGGATATGGATAGCTATTATTTTTCAAATTTTTCGGAATCCGGGCATGTGGGCCAGGGGTGAATTTTAGGAATCTTCCAATTTGGGTTGGGTAATCACTCTAATAGCTAAATTATTAACTTTTGAGTGTATATTGATTAATATATATAGTATTTGGCTAGCTTCGGATTGTTCGGCACCAAGTTGAGGCTTTAGAGTGAATCTGTGGGCCGGAAAGTGAGCTTTGAGACGAGGTAAGTCTCTTGCCTAACCTTGTATGAGGGAACTCATCCCCTTTGGTATATTTTATTGTGTATTACTTGTTTGGGGACCTACGTACATCACGCCTATAAGGGAAATTGGGTCGTGACATAAAAGGGGTGTGAATTTGTAAGAGGTCTTGAAACATTATGTTGGTGGATGTGCTTGAAAGAGTTTTGAAATGAGTGATTGATATTTATAAAGCATATGAAAAGGGTTATCAAAACACTTGGTTTTAGAGGATGGATATTCATGTAACTCTAAGAGATGTTTGTAAAAATGAGCTTAGATATACCTTAATTTTTAAAACTTAAAGAGAAGCGGTCTTTTGATGGGCGATAGTACTTCACTTTTTATGAAAGATTCTTATTTGCCTCTTTGAAGACAAAGCTTGCGATTCAGATCTGATTTCTTTTTGAAAATGGGGTTGTTGTTTTTACTAAGTTCTGGCCTTCAAAATCTTTTAAGAAAAGGGAAAGTGAGCGAGAACATAGTAATGATATGAGCAAATTATAATTAGCGAAATGGGGATTAGTTACTAGCTAATTTCTTTTAAATCCTATATTATTTAAGGATTGCCTATGTTTCATGTGATATTAAAGCATAAAAATAAAGTGTGTGATCTAATATATGAGTGTTATATACATGTGAGATAGAACAATAATAAAATGTAACAAAGGCAACAAGACAGTGGGCTAAACTAGCAAAGTTGTAGACAATAATAAGGATTTGAGCGAAAGAGGACTGGACTCTATTAATTAGGCCCAACAGGCCCATCAGTAAAGAGAAGTGGCTACAGCTGATTTTGGAGTAAACGACTCAGGAATGGAGTTTTGATGGTTCTGTTAGCTTCATTAGGTGCTTTTAGACTTAGGAGCGTATCCGGATTGTGATTTGGAGGTTGGTAGTGAAACTATGCTTGAAATGGTGAAAGTTGGAATTTTTGAAAACTTTAACCGGGAGTGGAATGTTTGATATCGGGGTCGGATTCTGATTCCTGAAGTTGGAGTAGGTCCGTAATATCAAATGTGACTTGTGTGCAAAATTTGGGGTCAATGGGACTTGTTTTGATAGGTTTCGATGTCGTTTGTAGAAATTGGAAGTTCAAAGTTCATTAGACTTGAATCTATGTACGATTCGTGTTTTGTATGTTGCGCGAGTGATTTGAGGGCGCGACTAAGTTCGTATCGGACGCACAAAATAGTTTCTAGAAGTTTTTGGCATCCGATTAGTATTTCGATTTGTTATTTTAGTGTTTCGAGTGCGCGAGCGGGTCCGTGTTATATTTTTGGATGTGTGAGTTTGATTGGATGGGGTTCCGGGTGCCCCGGATGCGAGATGGATTGGAATCGAACTTGAAATTTGACTTGGGGGGCTGTTGGTGCCCCAGTTTTGGTGCGACCTTGCAGAAGTGGCCCGTTTACCACAAAAGCGGCCTAGAGCAAGCTGCCCAGTGGTTGCAGAAGCGGAGGGCTTCCCGCATCGGTGAGCTCGCAGGTGCGAGGGAGATGGTCACAGGTGCGGGATAGGCCAAGGAGGCCTGGGTCGGCAGGAGCGGGCGATCTTCTGCAGGCGCGTGTGCGCAGATGCGACCCAGCTCCGCAGGAGCAAAAGCT